>VWZQ01003155.1:185173-224478 GCA_013397015.1 Myiagra hebetior | reverse complement strand
TTTTTTTTTTTTAATCCTCAGAACCTAGCTTGGCATTTGTAGAACCAGCAGAAGCATATAGTGTATTGTTTAGATGTTGATGATGCTGCAGCAAACACACTACTAAACTCATAGCAAAAACCTAGAGAGCTGTGATCTTTCTGTTGTTTCTGTGACAGTAGCATTACACCTAATTTTATCTATCTGAATTGTTTTCTTTCCTTTTTGATAGAAACAAAATCTTGCATTTGTTTCTAGGTAATATATTTCTTCTACCAAATTCCCCTTTACCTACATCTTTCTTCCTTCCCTTTATTGTATACAGTATATATACAGTACAAGTAAACCCCAAAACTATTCATAGGTTGATTACCCTATATAGATTATGAATGTTTCATAGTTTGTACTAATAGGTCTTGATTTCATACAAAAGACAAAAATACTGGGAGATGGTAATGAGGACACTTGCCCCTAATGACACAAGAGGGGTGTTTGGGAAAAAGAGAGGGTGAAAATTTTCTTTAGACATTGTAAAATGGAAAACAAGGTTCATGCTCTCCAGCTACCTGAACCCAAGATGTTTTCTCTATTAAGGGACTGAACTTATTCTTCACTGCCAAAGCAGAACTTAAGCATCTAACTGCAGGGAAGATGCAATGGGCATCATTTCTTTACAGTAGGAGAGAAGACTACTAAGCACCTAAGTTACACTATACAGAACACACTTATACACTACCACAGAACATCTAATTTTACATTAAACAACTCACTGCCTTGTGTTCTACTTTACAATTCTTGTTTTCTTTAAAATTAGTGGCTCCTGTACAAGGCCATTCGTTCAGGTCAGTCTGTAGTTTGATGTCACTTGAGAAATTTATTTTTCATTCTGCCCCAATAGTGTTGTTTTCTATTTGACTGTCTGTTAACATTGACATTTTTCTCTGTAAGGATTTTTTTCTTCTTCTTTTAGAACTTGATTGGGAAAGTTTTGTGGAGTTTATGCAGCTTTTATCTCAAGGAATTTGTTCTGATTTATATTGTGCTTATTCTGTTGCTGACATTTGGTGACATTTTCTCTTTTGTTGACAGCTTTGTTCTTCATTAAAAAGTAAGCTACTCGAGTGAAGGTGTTTAATTTGTTTTGTCCAGCCTTTATCATATCCAGCACATAAAGTATTCTTCTTACTTTATTCCTGCATTAGCTTTCCTCTCTGATTGCTTCTTTTCTGCACTTTGCTTTTCTCTATGCTCTCTTTGTGAAGTATTTTTTCTTTTGTCAGCAGTTGAATCTCTCTTTACTAATTTTTTTAAACAGTTCAATGTTATAGCAGAACATTTTGTAGCTATTTACTTTGAAGCTGTAGGCAAGCAAAGCTTGTAACAGTATGATCTGCAAGTTCCTGTCATAAAAGGTCAAACACGCAGTCTTTCAGTCTATTTGTTTCTCTTGCCAGCATGCCAGAGCTGTGATTACTAATCCTTACAAAATTCTTAGTGCACTGACTAAAATCCAAGGTATTTTTGATTCTAATAGCTGCCACAAAGGTGAACTAGAAGAACAGACTTTGCCAAAATGGATGTGACTCGACCTGCAACTTCACTGCTAATGGCAGGCAATACAAAATACTACCAAAGAGCTTTCAGGCAGAGATAAATGACCTATCTCACAGTCACCAGAGATTAAATACCTGCCAAGCTGCAAATAGCATTGTCTTACAACTGTGGGATCATAAACAATGGATGTTTATAACAGCATTTTTAAAGGGTGTTAAAATTGGAGAATTAAACAATAAAATTAATTGGTTAATTGTATGTCAGTTATTGAAAATTAGAAGCTTTAAGGTTAAGTTTTCCAGAGGTGATATACTTTTTCTTCTTAATCAGTGCTAGATTTCAGAATTATTTTGGTGGGGAGAGGGGAGATGGCAATTTAAATTAGCAGTGTTAAGGAATAAAAGAAATGATGTTTTCTGAAATCAAAGACTTAGAAACACAGCTGGTATTCTGGACCATGTATTTTAATTTTTAAGCTATTCTTTTGCAGTTTCAACTTTCATACTCAATTCAGAGCAAGTGATCTCTTGTGATGTTTATCAGAGAGAAATAAAAAAATTTGGAAAGTAACTGGATTTCCTACACAAATAAAATTTTACAAAATTTTCCGGCTCTTGGCAAGATGGTAGGCAGGTGGGACTGTAGGGGGCCTCTGTAGGAGGAGCCAGGGGTTGCTCTGTGCCAGACACAATCAGGTGAAATCAGCTCCAATGGACCCGCAACAGGACACAAGTGAACACATCAGCCAAGCTGATGACACCCCCACGAAAACATATTTTCAAAAATTCATGAAGTTCCAGACAGAGAGAGGAAGCGGGGAGAAAATGGAGTGAGAAACAATAGAGAGGGAACTGAAGTCAGTGCCAAGGAAAAACTGGTATTTCCCCTGCAGCTTGTGAAGGGTCCATGCTGGAGCAGAGAAGTGTGAGGAGGAAGGAGCAGCACAGAGGAGCAAAGAAACTGCCAGGTACTGATTGTAAACTCCTGCACCACTTGGAGCAGGGTTAGAAGAGTCAGAAATGAAAGAATGGTGTAGAGCACAGAAAAGGGGGCAGGGCAGAGTCGGAGGGAAAGGTGTTTTAACATTTGTCTTTCTGTTTTCCTCTACCCAAATTAATAAATGCCTATTTTAATTAGGAGTAGACTACATTGTTTTTTTCCCAGTTGAGCCTATTTTGCTTGTGACAGTAAATGGTAAGCAATCTCCATGCCTTTATCCTTTATCCTGACCCATGAACTTTCTCCCTACTGTTCTTCTTTTGTCCCCCTTACCCTGTTGAGGAGAGGGGGTGAGCAAGCAGCCACATATGTGTTTGATTGTTAGCCAGGGCCAACCCACCACAACGTGCTGCAAGAAACTCAGAATGCACAGAAAAGCATGATTCAAATACTGGGCTTATACAAAAGTGCAACAAAATGAACCATCTGTCTTTCTTAAATATAACTTTCTGGTATATATATGTGCATAGATACTTTCACACACAGGTTCCCCTCATACATGGAGCTGATAATCATTTCTAAATGAAGATTCGAATCTTCATTTGAGCAATTAACAATCTCCTTTTCCTGAACATAATCAGAATGCTTCAGTTTCCTAAAATTACTGAACAGTAGTTACACAGCATCTTTCCATGCTTATCATTTTACAACTCAGAAAATGAGGATAAAAACTGTAACATTATTTCTGTGTTTATCCATTTTGTGGAATACTTCAGTTCCAACCTAGTGTAACTAAATTTTAAAATGTGCGTGTCTGTTTGTCTCCTACTGTGGATTTACAGGCCTAATAGGCTATGAAAATAGATTAGGAAATTGAGTATGTTGCTCAATATTTGGTCTCTATTTTTTATTTCTGTTGCTTGTTTGCTTAAATAATTTCCTGAATTTGAATCATTTTCATGTGTTTACATATTTTGGGTTATTTTCTGTGCTTTCTCAGTTCCTGGAATGCTAATAGCTCTGAAAATGGCAACACCCATGTGCCTTGTGCTCCTGTCTGCAGCACCAGTGGTAACACTGCATGTCTGTCAGCATCAAAATAAATCCCAAAACAGTCTTGTTCAATCAGATTTTGACACAGACGTCTGACTCTGAAAACAACATGCAGCTTGGTTTTGACTTAAACAATAATTTCCAATAGAATGGATACTTTCTCACTTGTGTAAGCTCCCCTTTCGAGTAATAGCTTATCTTCTGTGGAGCCACCAGCAGCTGAAGAAGATACAGGTAGCAATCTCAGTCTCCTCTGCTGGTTGTCACTATTTCTACCGTACATAAGAAAATGATCTCTGACATTGTTGAATATCTTTCTTACTCCAGCAAAGTGGAAGAAAAAGGAGGTGTTGAACACCTGTTTTGGGCTTCCTAGAAATGAAGACACACTGCCATCCAACAGGACACTTAAAGCACCTGGAAATAAAAAAAAAAAATCTGTCAAAGTTCTGCTTCTACCATTTTGTGACAAGGCTGAGAGGTTATTGCCCAAGGCCGTCCCACCCATTGACATTCCAATGACAAATTAACATTCCTCTGCTGTGGGGCAAGGTCAGAGACTGATGATTTGTCCCTACGACTTGTCCCTATATAAAATTTTTGCAATGGGCACCATTAACATATTCAGTCATAATCACATTCATAGTTTCAGCCATATTAGATAACATCTACTTGCTACTCAACCCTGTCAGCAAGAGGAGGGGGTGACAATGTAAATCTCTGCTGGTAAATGGAGTATTTTCTCTCTGCCTTCTCAAACTAACATTTCTCTCTACCTTCACGCACATTCTCACTCTGAAGATAAACTCTGAAATAATGCTGTCCTGTTGTTTGCTATTCTGGGGTACAAATTGGATCCTAAATCTATGATCCCAAGAAGGCCAAAGACCCCAGAAATATTGTGAAATGTCCAATGCTAGTGTAAAAAAAAAAAAAAAACCTTATAGAGATATTGTGAGGATGAACTGATGCCTGGAACATGCAATTGCTTCACATTCTCTTTAGCCTTAATTTTGTTTCTATTTTCTCATGAGAAGCACAAATTATATCCCTGGCTACCATTTAAGTGACATTTTGGAGATCATATAAAGTTATATTAAAAACTTATAAAGTGCACTTTTAGAACACATTTAATTCAGGCTTGATCTATTCCAAGAAATTGCATTCTCTCACTATAAATCATGATTTATAACTTTTCCCATTAAACTTTAAGGTTTCCACAACAGCTGTCTGGTTTTAATTGCACTGCCTTTTCCAAATTAAAGCATTACGGCTTGCTTGTTTTCTACTAATGTATGTTTAAACTGATCTTTATCTTATTATTTTTGTAATATTGAATAAAGGCCATCATAGTGAAGAAATATCCTATATTTACATATTTATTATGCCAAGGGTCATTCTAGGGACAATTAATCACAAGAATTTTCATTTTATGGTACTGCTTACATTCTGTTAGAATTAAATTGCCACAGGTAGTGGAATTAAAAAAAGAAAATTGAACAGAATTAATTTTGTGATAGTTCCAAGTAAAATGTGTTAGGCTGGATAGCATATTAACTGTTTGGAAATATAGAATTAAATCTTTCCAAAGTAAGCAAAATTCTTTTAAGCCAGAAGTTGGTTGCTCTAGAGTAATATGCTTAAATCTCCTCTCCATTTACACTCTGAGTGTGTTTATATCACTGCAATCTGAGGAATAACCTGGTAACATCAGTTACATTAATAGGGATAAATGAGCTAAAAAATGTCAGATTCACATCTTAGAATCCGTATAAATTTGGTCCGGTGTTTCTTAACTTTGGAGATTTATTAAAAAGACATAAAACTCTACCCTCTGCTACATCATCTATAGAATAATATTTCCTAGCCCAGAGCCTCGACAGATTTATATTACTTCTGGGGCACACAAGAACATATTTAAATTCTTGTCTAAAATTATCTGTAGGCTGTCATTCATTACAAATATTGAATTTGCATGTGTCTCCTCTACCTTCTTCTTGTTCCTCAGCAGTAATACAAATCAGCTGTATCACTCTGATCAGATACACCAGCCATCCAAAGTGATCGCATGCATCTGACTCTTTTCTCTTTTTCTGGGAGGGGGTGGTGGTCATCTTTTTCTTGACTACCAAACTGCAAATGAAGCAACAGAATGTTAGAATAAATCTTATTCAAGCAACTTATTAATAACTTATTTTACTGACTGGGCATCTCATGGTCCAGCTGATGTTACTGTGCTTAAGTGAGGGAACAGCACAGTATAAGAATATCCTTGGGATCATATAATACAATTAATTTAATGTGCTTTTTTAGGCTGCAGCACTGCTGGGTTAAGACTGCACTGTTCTCCGCTCCTTGTCACTCTTTCCTTCTCATTAACATCCCCTCAGATCTAGTGGCTTAACCTGGGTATCAACACTCGACATTAGCATAAGCTAGTAGTAGGGGTGTTTTCTAACACAGATAATTTTACAGAAGCAAATTGATAGTGAGTGAGTATGCTCCTAGGCTGGCAAATAAATGCTGATAACTCTCACAGATGGTGATGTCATAAAAGAAGCTATGAACCGACTTTTTAACCAGCTGAGCTGCATCTGGAACAACGCATCTGACTGCAAGCTCAGAAAGATTGTGTGTCAGCTATTTTGAGAACAGCTGTCAGATGCAACTAGAGATTTCAAAGGGTCACATATGTTCATTATAGATAATACATAAAATTATGCCACTAGATAATGCAGTTTTTTGTCTTTTTAATTATTTATTTTTTGGGAATTCATTATTAAATGAACCTAGATATTTTGTTTTCAAACAGTTCCAGTGTCACTCTTCAGAGTTTCATACATACTTTCTGAATATTCATACCTCAAACAAGAAAAGACCAGTTATTTCCAAAACATTAATATTAATAAACTGTTTTATTACATAAGTGTTAACATAATAGGGTTTGACTCCAACTAAACAGTCATTTACAACCAGAAAGGCTTTAAGTTTTGGGGTTTTTTCACTTTGACCTTCATGTCATTAACAGCTCCAGTGCTAAATGATGCAGATGCTGAAAGTTGTATAATTTTTTTGTATTTCAATCTAGACAGATGGCTGAAAAATGAAACAGCTGTACTTTTTCTGAATGCCTGGAGGCATTGCTTCTTAGATAGAAAAAAATCTTATGATGGACTGGTTCAGAGTTTAGGGACAGTCCTACAAACTTCTGCAGCAATAAATGAGCTTGGATTCACCTACAGACCATGGTAATGTCAAAGAAGACAAAGACACTAGAATTACTTTGCGCCATAGTGAGAGTTTTCAACTTCCTCTCAGTATAAGCACTACTTGTAAACATTTTATTAAATCAGAAAAGGTTTCAAGTAAATCAAAAGTAATTTGAGATCAACATAAACATTTTTTAACACAGTCAGATCTCAAAGATTTTATGAATAATTGAAGTGCTTGAAAAAGGATGTGCATGCACTCTTCCTGTTCTAGAAAGATCTTGCTGCCAGGAAGCCAACCATTCCCTGGGCTACATCCAAAACAGCGTGGCCAGCAGGGCAAGGGAGGAGATTCTGCCCCTCTGCTCTGCACTTGTAAGACCCCACCTGCAGGGCAGCATCCAGCTCTGGGTTCCCCAGCACAGGAAGGACATGGATCTTTTGGAGCAAGTCTAGAGGAGGAACATCAAGGTGATTGGAGGGATGGAGCACCTTTTCTATGAGGAAAGGCTGAGAGAGAAGAGAAATTTCCAGGAAGACTTTATGGCAGCCTTACACCATCTAAAGGGGGATCGGAAAACAGATGGGTAGAAACTTTTCAGCAGAATCTGTTGCAACAGGAAAAGGTGCAATGGTTTAAAACTGGTGCAGGGTAGATTCAGGCTACATGTAAGGAAAATAATTTTTACAATGAGGGTGGTGAAACACTGACCCAGGTTGCCCAGAGAGGTGATAGATAGATGCCTTCACTCTGGAAACATTCAAAGTCAGACTGGACGGGGCTTTGTGCAACCTAGTTGAAGATGTCCCTGCTCATTGCAGGAGGGTTGCTCTACATAAATATTAAAGGCCCCTTTCAACCCAAACACTTCTATGATCTATCCAATTTGCTATTGTATTATATTAAAATATCTTATTTTCTGAGGTCAGTTGCTGATGAGACAGCACAGACCTAAGCATTTTGACCTTAATGTATCCTTCAGGTCTAAGTGTGAAGAATTTTGACACTACAGAAATGTTATTCTGAGAAATTTGTGAATTACACACAATAGGACTGAAAGGGATTATAACCTTTCTGGGAAAAACAGGTTAATGAGAAACTACAGAGCAAGTTATATAAAAACTATAGAAGAGCAGATATTTTTATTGCAATGAAGGGGCAACTGTGATGAAAGAAATACACGTTCTAAAACATCTTTAGAAGAAATTTAATGAGAAAAACAGCAGCACTAATGCTTTGTTAAGGCTATAACTGCATTATGTAATGACCACTGGGTAAAGTACTGCATTTTATATTGAATGTGCTAGTTAAGATCCACATGGTATAAGAACTGTTACACAGTGTAGGAGAAAAAATGGGAATTTCAGAATACCAAAACCAGTGTAACTCATGGTGTAAAAGAGGAAACAATACAGAAGGTAAAATAGATTCATAAACATATTGTTGCTGAGACCATCTAGATTACATATAGATGCAGTAGCATAATGACTTAAAATTCTGGCTTTTAATGGTAAAGTATATGAAATAATATAAAATTCCATCTGCCTAACCAGAATAAGCATTCTCCAAAATTCATCCTCAATCTTCAATATTGCTTGGGCATTTTTTAACTGTAAACCTTCTGTGTTTGAAAGATGTAATTTTAAAATAATTTTCTTCTGAAACAGCCCTCAGTTATCAAATTAATGTAAAGATCAGCAGGTTCAAGTCATGCAATTGGACATTTGGGGTGATCAAAAATGCAATTGCTGACGTGCAATAATTACATACATTTTCTGAAATGCATCTTGTGCAGGTCATTTGTGAAGTTACCCAAAATATTTAAGCACCTCTCTTTACTGAACTTTCCAATTTGTACAAATGTAAGCTATTCACAATTAGATAAAAAGAACAGAACATTTGGATCTGCATATGAACAGATGAAAGAGGACTCCAGAAGGGTAGCACTTGGCACAGTTATAAACCCATGGATGATAAAACTGCAGTGGTGAGGATATCACAACATGAGATACAGCCAACCACCAAAACAATGGAATAAGACACTTGGTAAAATTTTATGCTATAAACAAAAAGACAGTGTATGAGAACATGAGGAGAGCATAAAACAAAGAATGGAAAAAAAGGCCTTGGTGCTTTGTAAGAATAGTAGATGAACATTTTTTCTACCTGAATAAAATGTCACAGTAGATAATGAGGTCCCAAATACTGTGTTGGGCTCTAGACAAGCTCACAAAACTGTCATCTGAAGAACTCCCTTTGCACATATACAGGCAGAGTATTTGCAACATATTTAGGAATGATTGCAAATAATACACCAGCAAAAATATAGAAACTGAGTTCACTTGTGTAAGTCAGAAAAGAAAGTATAGAAAATGATTTAATCATTTTACTTACTGGAATTACATACAATCTTGAATAGCAGAAGAGATTCCTCTTATCCAAAATCTGCTTCACAGAGAGAGAAGTAGGTCTTTCTCTTTGCATTGTCGTTTTAACTTTATATTTCCATTGTCTTCATCTCTACATATAACATGCATGTACTCTAAAACCCTCTTTCATGTGCTTCCTTAAGTCTTTTAAATATTAATTCAAACCAATGTAAAATGCTGGTCAAGAGGAGTCTTCTGTATCATTACTTTCACCATAATATAAATTCTCATGTATATATTTGTACATGAACATGTATCTTGTGGATAATAGGCCAGAAATGGACCAGAAATAATTTTGTATAGAAGTAGTTATTAGATATCACAAACAAAGGATTACAAATACTAAAATACTAATGAATAACTAAACCAAATTGTAGACTGGCCTTGTATAAGATCAACACTTCGGAAGAAAGAATTTCCCATCTACTAATTGTTGAATATAATTGTTTCAAGCAACAAAATAATTCATACAAATCAACCCATTCATGAACAGAGGAAAAGAGAACTCACTAAATAAAATAATTTTAAATGATCATTTAACTCACTCATATTTGATTGTCTTCTTGGATTTCATATTTTGAAATCCTATATAATGAAGTTTTATCATTACCACTTTGTGGTGATTAAATATCATAATCCTCTTATTTGTGCAGATCCCTAGTGCTCCCCACTTTTATTAAAAGCAGGGTTCTAATGAAGCTCATGAGGTGTCACTAGGTAATTACTACTTACAGTCTGAAATGAAGTTCAGTTCCAAGCCATTTGCATTTATGTGCTAAAACTAAATTATTAATGTGGATTTTTACACATTTTTAGGTTTAATTTTTCAGTCTAATGAAACCATAAATTTCAAGCTTTCAAAAATATTCCTCTCTTATTTAATTCAATATGTAATTGAGAACATGCTTTTGCTACAGATGGAGAGGCCTTTTCAAATTTGAATTAATATGGTGTTTTGCTGAGCTAGTAGATTAAGTGCTACAGCTTGCCTGAAGTTCCCTACACTAAATCTTAGCTTTTAAATTGATAGAATGAAATTTTGGAAATTCACAAGGTTAAAAATATTTTTTGCAAAGGTGATAGCTATATTTTCTGCCCTTACTGAATGACTCCCACAAAGTGGTAACAGCTGGGAACAGTCAAAGGAAAAATTCGACTAGGCAAAAGTGAATAAACTCAAAGTTCATTTGCATATTCATTTTATACAATATATTCAGGAATAATATGACATTTAAAAGAAGCGGGTATGTTATGTTTAATTAGGGGTACAAACGCCCTATGCAAAAAGTTTACAACAGGTTTATCCTTAAAGTTCAAGGTAGTGTACCAAGTTGTGAACACCAGACTGACACACTGGCTTCAGTGACAGGCTTTTGGAGGGGAATAAAAGAATTCCAAACCAAAAAGAACTTTACAAATAGCCACATATGTAATTTTAATCCTTTTAAGTCCAGTACCACTTCTTCAAAGCTTGGACAAGTAATTCTTCCACTGATATATCTCCCAGTGGAATGAATGACCACCGAGACAAGGGAAAAAACTCCAAACACCAAGAACCCCACACTCTTTCTACATCAGTATTCATCACTGTTGAAGAATGCTATTTTCTATGCCTTATATGAGTATTCCTCTAGTCTTCTGCTCCTCTGAACTAGGAAGGGTTAACACATGTCATTACCTTGGCTATCTCAGCTTTCTCCACCAGTTTCTACTGGCATGTTTGGTTGAGCATGATGAGAGGTATAGAAGTGTTTCCTGCTTCATATTGTCACTAAAAAATGCCTGACTCTCTGGTATACCTACTACACAGTACATATTTAAGGGCTATTTTATCTATCACCATTCAGAGACCAACTCACAAATCTTTCCTTATAGTAATGTGTTCCAGTATGTATTTCATGAAGCAATGGCTTGGTATTCAGTACTGTCATATTTTGCCTTAGACAGAAGAGACTGGCTATCGTTGAGAACATGTTAAAGGATTAATTGCTATATCCAGTTACAAAATCTACAAAGAAAAAGTGTCTCAAAAATGCTAATAGTTCTAATTGCAGTTAAAAAAAATTGCCATTGATTATTACAGTTAAAATTTGCAAATCCCCAGGTTCAAATTTTCTAGTCATGGAGGTATAAAACTCAGGGTAATACCTCATTTTTGCTCCATAATATCTGTGACAAACCATAACGCATCACTGACAATCTAGTGATTCATGAAATGAAAACTCCTTCCTGTTTACATCAATGCAGACATTCCCTGGGGGTTCTTCACAAAACACCTGTCCAGTTGTACAGCATGCAAAGCATGAGACATTAGCTATCTTATGGAATTCTCTTTTTTCTTTTTTTCCTTTTTTCAGAGATGCCAGCCTTAGAGAAATTACAGTATCACTTTCTGTCACCAGAATTTAAATATTCTCTCCGTGGGTGGAGACAGCAGATAGATAATCTCAGCAATGGTGTTCTCTACAATTCAGTGAAAGACATGCAGCATCACATGTAATTCAAAAGGTTGCTTTGCATTTATTTCACCAGCCTCTCCAGATTCTCTCTTCAAAAAAAAAAAAAAAAAACCTTTTACCTTTAGCAGAACTACACTTCTGAAGCACAGATCACACATATGAAACTAAAAGCATACTAGCTGATCCTAACCCAGAGAACTTAGAGGCCTACTTGGCTTCTAATAGGCAGCATGGAAAGAAATTAGCCACCTGCTGAGAATAATCCTGATGCACTAGCTGTGAGGAGAATGGGAGGAAAGTAGTCTGGAGAAAACCAGTCTGGAGAATTATAAACCCATGCATGTATCTAACTTCCTACCCTGCCTTAAAGTGTGGTCCCTCTGTTCACTTTTAATGAAATCACTGCTTCATGCTGAGTCTCTGCTGAATTTCTTCTGACTGAGGAGATGCTGCAGCACAGTATCCTGCAGCTCCACCAGTCACACCCAGTAGTTGAGACCATACCACAACACTGCATCACTTACAGATTGTGAGGCAGTTGCTGCTGCATTCATCTCATTGGGAAAACACTTATTAGACTGGGTTTCTCAAGCTACTGCAGTCCTTCTGAAGCCTCAGGTTTTAACTTTCATATTTTTCAAATCCTGTACTCCCTAGTGTGTAACTCTGAAGTTTCTTGTAGCCTGTTAACTTCTGCTCTCTCATGCTGGGTAGACATAACAAAGCTTCTCCAGGCCTGCTCTCTCCAAGGACACGTCCAAGGCCCAAAAAGTATAAACCAAAAGCCTCTAAAGGGGGTGCAAGCTTAAGGAAGTTACATCATCAACTGAAGCTTTAATGGGAGAATTAACCCCGATATGCAAAAGAACCAAACTTAAAAAAGTATGAAGAACTCATGACCTGTGGTCCATCTTGGGGTTCATTTCGGCAGTAGCCTCTGGACTCTCCAGGGGACACATTTGGGCTTTTTAAAAATCTATTAAGGCCCTTCAAACAAATACCTAGCTTTATTCCCTTATTCTTGTCACTAGAAGAATTGTCACAAAAATTCCCTTATTTTTGTCACTAGAATTCCCTTATTCTTGTCACTTCCCACTATTCTTGTCACTCTGTTTTTAGGTGGCCACTTCAGGCTTCACTTCTCTGATCAGGTTATGGATTATTGATGTGTCTCATTCTTCAGAGGGGAGCAGTTTTGGCCATGCACACAGAGCATACCAGGGCTTGTGCACACTCCTGGTCAGAAAGGCAGATACCTCACAAATGTAAGCCATCAGTGAGCAATTTTTATTTTAGGAGGTTAGCACATGCAAAAGCCTTTTTAGATGCCTTGGCCTCTTGCCAGGTTCTGCGCTGTCTAGAGGAGCTGAAGTGTTGTACAGTTGAACAATTTAGTGCTACATGCACTGCAAAAATTGTGCCCTCTATATGCTGTATAGCTGACTGACTCTCATAGCTCATTAAAAAATAGAAAGGGCTAATTAAAGTTTCTGCCCACTTTTCATTTCTAGGGAGTGTTCTCTCAACAATGCTTGAATAACTGACTGAAATTGAGAGCAGTTTTACTTCTGAAACCTGTAGAGATGGAATGATTGCAAATAAATTATATTAGACACCATTGTTTTAATCCAGCTCAATAGCTCTTGCATTGTTTCACAGCCCTGTGAAATAGCTGAGAATTCATTCTTCAATGCAGTGGGACTACTCTTCATAATTGTGACAGTACTTGGTCCAGAGGGACAAATTTCTGGTAAAAACATTATTTCCCTGAAAAGCAAAATTTGTGTTTCTTTAACACAGAAAGAAGTATCAGCATATTTGTACTGTGACAGCCTGTCCCTGAGCTACCTATATTCCATGGACAGTAAATTAAAATATTAGGAATTTAGTCAAAGACAGATAACTTTCTCTTTCCACATTTGTAATCATGCCCAGCATGGATGACCAATAATGTAACATGAATTGCTCTAGTCCCCACACAGAGACGTATTTGAACATTTCCTTTAATCTGTTTCACTGAACAAAGCACAAAACCATTCTCTTCCCAAAACATGAGCTGCTACATCAGCTTTGGGGTGAGAAGTATCCCTAAACCTACAATAACATTAAAACCAAAGTTGTAGTTGGGGTTAGGATTTGGGCGAGTCATCATATCTAGATTTTAAATTGTGTGACAGCTTTCACATTCTAAGGAAACCCAACTTAGGGTTTCAATTCATAGAATAGACTTAAACAAAATATTTTATAAAGGACTGCACTGATTTTTTTTGGCATCTGAAAACCTTTTCTTGTAAAGACCTTTTTGTATAGGTAAAATGCAGATAGGACTGAGAAGAGCAACACTTAAACCAGATGCTACACTTCCCATAGTTTAAAACATGTCATTTCTAAGTTTATTGAATAATTTTCAGTTATTAAAAAATCTGCTAAAATTTGGTGTGCTATATGTAAACACAAATTCATTTGGACTTTTAAAAAAAAAAAAAAATCAGTAATTATCATATTTTTTAGAATTCCCTACAGAAGAAGCAGCTATACATTGTCCAGGAACTTGTCATGATTCTTGTAAGTATGCAACCCATGCTGTCACCAAGAAAAGGCAAAAGACTTGTTGTTGGTTTGAACGAGGAAGATTTTATCCAGTTTTCTCTTCTTTGTGATTTTGGAAAGCTCTAATAAAATACACTGATTCACAGTACAGACTGTGGCTATCACAGGAACTTTTTTTTTTCACCTAAATAATTATTCTTTTATACATTACAGAAATCTTCACTTGTGACTTTATCTCACAGAAAATATATGTTAAAAAAATTCAGCAATCATGAGATTAAGCTCCAAAAACTCTGCTGAACGAGTGCCATTAATTAGTTTGGAAGGGGGATTGGGAAAATACCTGGCTTACCAGTGATGGGCAAGGGGATGGTGTGCCAAAACTTGAGGAAATGATCAATAATGGGGATCATTCAATCTGCTTTGGGAGATGTGGCTGCAAAGAACAACCTGAAATATTTCTACACTAATACAGGCAGAGTGAGGAGCAAACAAGACAAGTTCAAAGCTTTGGCCCAGCCTCAGATTTTTGATATCCCCTGCATAAGTGAAACCTGATGGGATGAGTCCTGTGATTGGAGTGCCCTGTTGATTGTTTCAGGCACTTCTGTGGGGATACACAGGACAGAATATGGGGAGGCAGGGCACTGTGTGTAATGGAAGGGATAGAATGTATGGAGCTCACAGCTGGCCATGGCACAGTTGAGAGCCTCTGAGTAAGAATCGAGGGGCAAAAAAATACTGTGGATGTCACTGTGGGAGTCTACTATAGCCCTCCAATTCAGAATGATGATGCCAAAGGAATCAAGGGACACTTGCAAGTCAGCTGCCCTTGTCCTTACTGGGGACTTCAGCTTGTCAGAAATCAACTGGGAGCATCACACAGCTGGTACAACCTGGGCCAGAAGATTCCTAGTAAATCTGTCACACATGCAGTATAATGCTTCTGAATCTTGTGGTGGCTTTTGATAACAGTGTTTCTGTAGCTCTTTCAAAATAACTCACCTTGTAGAAGCTAAATCATTCCTTTAGGTCACTGCAGTACTGCTTTATCACCTTGAATAAGTGTTTTCTGATCCTGTTCCTGCAAGTTACACCATTCCCAGGAGCTTTTCTATGGATTTCTTGCTGTTATGGTGTAAGGTATTTTTCTAAACAGAAGCTGAGTGACATTATTTATTTATTTTGCATTTAGAAAAATCAAAACCATGTCTTAACTCTGCAGAGAAAGGCTACCAAAATGAATGGCCTAGAACACATATAAAATCAGTATAATTATACTGAGAGCCTGTAAGGTGCTATAGTGGAAATTATAGTTCAGCATAAAAGATTCAGAATCCTACACTGAGCTTTTTTCCCTTAGGTTTGGATTACATAAGATCAAACTCAGCCAGTATATAAACATATGGAAGTCAGTAATACTTTCAATAAGAATTTGACCTCCATCCTGGCTAGATGTGGCTTATTATCTTTAAGTATTAGCAGAAATTTACTATAGATGGAAGCAGCCAGCTCAGATAACTTTAAATTTTATTTTTCTTTTAACCTATCCTGTTTCTAAAGAAAAAGTCTATTATAATGTCCCTAGAACAGAATTAAAATTCAAATCATTTAAGATTCAGTTTCCTATTATTATCCATATTTCAGCTTTGGATGCATTTCTATATCTCATTGTTCCTTATTTTGTTACAATTATACAAACATATGTACAGACGTGGTTAAAATCAAAAGATTGTTATTTATAACAGATGAAGGTGTGGAGCTCAATATCAATCAATCTTAGATTATGAAATTTGTAACAGTGCAATATGCATGATACGATAAACTATTACTGTTTCAGAAACCTTAACAGCATAATATTTACCCACCTATTAATCGGGACACCTCTTAAAAAGTCATTTGCCAAACTTCTTTGTAACAAAAATATAATTGGAGTACTCAAAACAGCTCTACCTAGAAAAGATGGTGATTCCTCAGGAACCTTATTTTGAACCTTCTGTCTTTTCCAAACTGTAAAAGTTCTCACACTTATTCCATATTCAAGAAAAATACACACACAAGCCTACACACACACACACACAAACATCCAAAGAAAAAACTTGATATGAAGAGGGATGCCACATGAATTCTTTTAGAGGACCAACATTTAGATTGTTTTTTCCTAAGTTATCATCAAGACTGGTGTCTTCACATGCCAAGACCAATGTCGTAAAACATCTATGAATTTCATTTTCAGATGAGACAAATCTTTCTGCTAAACACAGAAACATTCATCATCCTATACAGAGTCAAGGATGAAAAGTTGTGCCAGCTACTGCACATTTGCCTACTGAGCAGAAATTTGCAATTTATAAACAATTATAAATAAATTATTTTCTTGAAAACAGTGTTTGCTACAAACACCAAGTAGAGATGTTCACAATGTTGAGGTCTTTGGGCTACTAACTGAACCACTGACAGTTCTGCTTGTATGAAAACAATCACAAGAATAAATTGGAAGTATTTCTGTATCCACGCACTGTTGTTGCCTAAAGAGCATTCCACCAAATGAACACTTCACTCCAGTTATGACTAGCCCATTTCAGACTCATCCCTTTTACAGCTTCTGTCGTGCACTACATCAGACAAAGGTGTCTGTTTTCTTCTTATGTAATTAGATTTTGATAGAATCATACTGCAGTTTCTTTAAAAACTCCCCCTTCTTGTTTATTTTTATCATTTTGGAAATAAAATTGTACTACCATATAAGAACTAAAAGTAAGTGCAGATTATTTGATTTTTGTACTGCACTGGTGCTACTACAGTGGCTACAAAAGCATAAAAATATTCGTAAGGACACAGATATTGAAAAACATGCTTTTGTGAGAAAGTGCATAAGACAGAGGATATTGGTTTATTTGAGAGATTTCATAAAGAGCTGCCTGTGGATGATTTTATAAATCTGTCTCAAGGGATTTACAATCTTTATCCTCCTCTTGCTTCTACCCTCCAGTTCAGAATAATACTTTAAGGCTTCCAACTATCCAACTTTCATGCCACTTTGCTTTCTGTTTTTCAGAAACATTATATACAGCTCAAATGCAACCCTTCTGTTATTTGGGTTTGGGTAGAGAGCACAGGCATATTGCAAGATGAAATAAAATATTGACTGAGTGTTGGGTTGGTTTTCTTCCAATATTTTGTAAGGCAATTGAGAGCAAACTCTGCACCTTGCCACCGAGAGTAAGAAGCTGCAAATGCCTGTTTCATCCCCTGCTCCTCCCTAACTGGGAGCTCTCTGTAAGTGCTTCCTAGGACACAGTACAGCATGTTTATAAAAATAACCAAGAAAGGTACAGTAACAAAAGGCTTTGCATAAAAAAACACTTAGAGTCAGTGAAAAGTCCCTCAGCAACTACAATTTTTTCATCACATCACTAAAGATCTATCTATACCAAGCAATGCATTTATCTAGCACCTACCACAATCCCATTTGCAGTAACAATAGCTCAAATAACTACTGAAATATCTAGGGTGAAATTAATGTTTCAAAAATTTTAATTCTAACTGTAATTAAAATTGTGTTATATGTTATAGCATAATTTAATAATGGTTAATATATATTTCTGTCACTGTAAAAACCTTCAGATCACTTATTGCTTTTGAATAGAGGATGTCCAATACAAAATGGAAGATAATCACTTGTGTCTCATCTCATTAATTTGGTATCAATTACTGAATACAGAAAAAAAGCAGAGATGAGTGCAAACTCTGCTGTGCAATAAGGAAAATAGAATTATATTGTTTTCTGTTTGAATGTTTGATTTATCAGGTTTGCTGATTCCTCTTATTTTTGGCTGAAATAGTCAAGGAAGTGTGATGTTAAACAATGCAATACAAAGCACCACCTTGTTTGTTATCAAAGGATGCCCAGCGGGCACAGGGGAGGTATGACCAAAGTCTTGGCACCCTTGTTCTCTGATTTATATTTCCTAGCACTAGCAATATTTGTTTAGCTTTAGTTATATGTTATCATGATACAGTAGGGTAAAGTAAAAAAGGTAAAGCCAATTTTTTCTGGATTATTTTATTTATATTCCCTTTTCCCCATTTATGCGTGTGTGCCAGAAAGAGTGCCAGCAAATTAGAACAAAATCACAGTGTGTCACTGTCTTTTTTTTTCCTTTTAGTTGAAACAGTGTTTCTATTTTCTGCTTTCTGTCTCCATTTAAGAAACAATTATTGTCCTTGTTGAAATCACAAAATGGCATTTCTAACATCACTGGATTTTGAACTGCACTTCTCTTGTTTAGCTGTAAAGTGTGTTTTTAAAATACCTATAAAATATCTCTCCATTTTGTTTAGTTGTGCAGACAGGTGACTGGGTGACTCTAGTGCCTTTGCAGATAGTCCAAATTTTCTGATAGACAGTGTCAGATTTATGCCTCTAGAAAGTCAAATTATGTTTTAAGGTGGTGATTTTTCTGTATTGCTTGCATATCAGAACATAAAATTATTTTCCTAAAATACTGTAATTCAAGAATTTTAAAGTGTTAGGGGAAAGAGAGGAAATTATAAATAAAGAACGAACTTTAACTTACAGTAAAAACTGTACAAACCATATGTGGAGATTATTTTCCAAGGGGCAATTCTTAGGCAGCAGACATTCAGCCATTCAGCTGAGCTGGGCTATACAGACAAAAAAATTTAACTTTCTAAAGCCAATTTAGCACTTGGACATCATTCAGGCCTTGAAATATGCTTGTAATCCTCAATGGAAAATGAATACTTAGCCAATGACCTTTTCAAAATCTCCTGCAATGTGTGCTGCTTTTACTATTCTGCTCATGATATGAGGTGGAAAAATCTTCTGACCTAACAGTTTTCCTCTGGAAATTCTGATTCAGCAAAGCTAGAACCAGCTGATTTCTAATTTTTGAGGCAATGGTGACTGACTTCTTGCCAGTCACCAACCTCCTCGTGTTAGAAACAGTCCCAAAAAGTGGTGCTCCTTGACTTCATGGATTCCCAACAACTTCTTTTATGGTGTTTCAGGGAGATGTGGCTTCCAGTGTTTCCCATGCCCTGGCAAAGAGGAGAGGCAGCAGGATGCTGACGAAGAACTGACCTGGCCACTCTCACTGCTCTCAGCCACACCACCTGGCTCATCAGCTGCGCAGGTATTAGCAGCCTGCTGAAGAAAACTCTGAACCCCAGGGCACAGGAAGCTGTGAGAGGTCTTAATGCCCAAGCACCTGCAGATACAGAAAGCCTGGCAGCCTTTTTTGCCGGTTTTGTGACAGCTTGTTTATGTGTGAGCGGCTGAGGGACCTGACTTGCTGCTTACCAATTGCCCAGCTGTGTAATGGGATGCCAGTGTCTGATAAAAGGTAGAGAGAGTTGATTAGATGATCTGCTCTTAGAACCAAACCCCATGTTTATATCTTACAAATGGTCTGTACTAAAAGCTAAAAGCAAATCAGAAATTACAGATCTGTTTATATGCATGCCCTGTGAATCAGTTTTATGAGAGTAGAGCTATAGACTGTTATAACAGGCGAAAGTTTTGTGAGCACTGAGAAATTCATTTGAGACAGAAAAAACTTTTTAAGGATGACAATGCAATTATAAGCACCGGGAAGACCTCGGAGAAGGCACTGTCTATGTCTGCAAGAGGCCATAGGGAACATGAAAACATAAGAGCTCTCAGCCATAGCTGTGTCTGCACTATAGCTAGATGAAAAGTTTTGAATAAAAGCAGGGCAAGTATGACAGTCTTGAACAAAAAGAAGAGAGGACAAGAACCCTACTGTGCCTATTTTTGAAACCCAGCATTGAGCAGAGAGAGTGCTCTTAGGCAGATATCTCAGCTACAAGTGTTACCTTAAAGGTCAGTATAACTAGACATTAGGCATTCAGAGTAAAGCTCTTCCGACAAGGATTAATTAACTGGGTTTCCGAGATGGTGACTGAGTGCCCTTTTAGCAGTAAATTCCAAACAAGTCAACTGTCAGTGTCTTAGCAAGAAATTCCAAAGCAAGCCCTGGGTGTCAGTTTGGTTTAGGTTCCCAGCTCCTGGGTTAATTGGTTCCTGGTCCTCTCAGGCAACCTGGTAGCCTTGCATCTCAGGGCACAAGCTATTGTCATTCACTCCAGGTATTGCTAACGAACTAAAAAATTCCACATCAGTTGTTAAAATACCTGGATACCCCATGGCAGACAGTGTGGTCAGTGAGCTGACCTTTTGTTCAGATTTGTAATTTAAAAAGCCAAAATCAGCAAAAGCCACCAAATTAAAACGCTGACATCCTAACAATAAAGATTTGCATTTTCCATTTAGCTCTATTGTCCATAATTTCAGAAAGTTACATCAATGCTCAAAGCAATATGTAGTTCACTCTACACACTAGTGATAAATTCTTTAAAAATGAAGCTTATAGGGAAATCTAGAGCTTACAAATTCACAGAGCACATTTTACAATGTTACGAAGTTTCAGTGCTTGCCTGTTGCAAAACAAGACAGTGATTAGATAAGGGACATCATCCACAGCCTCTGCCCCCAGATGGATACAACTTGAATAAAAAGCTTAGCATCATTCATTACTTGTCACTGTAACTCAAGATGTAATGGCCAGCCACTCTTGGGAAGGCTAATCCAAAGCCACAGAGAGAGCACACAATCTCTTGCTTGATTTTTCACCAAGCTTTTTTAGTGTGTAGTGGTAAGAAACCCACAGAGCCTTCACAGATTCAGGAAAGAGAAGGATACAATTTGACATGTGGAGTGGGATATGATGAGACCTGAGCTGGGGACCATTCCACAGTCTACAGAGGTATAACTGTCTAGCAAATAGAAATTACTCACAAAATTTGTGTCCAACGTCTCTTAAAAGTGTAGTTCCTGGTGCCAAGCATATCCTCGTACTCTCTGTCTCCATGTATCCATGTAAATAAGTAAAACCTGGATAAACAGGTAAAAGCTGGGACAAGAGATCTGATATTACTTTTATACTGCAGATATACTGGTAGCTAATGTACAGTCTGTTTACATTTCATCAAAGATGGCAGAATAAAAATAAGAGCACATCACCCTGATATTTAGGAAAGTGATATGTAGCCAGAAAGTGTCCCCACACTACCCAAATCAACACAATTAATCACACACACAGCTATGTCTTCCCATTTTCAGTAGTCACAAACAATAACAAGGATTCCTCTGCCCCATGTATCCCTATTCTCCTCAGCAGTGACTTTTTCAGAAAGATCCTGAACTGGCTGTATAAATGTGACCTGTATAGCTTGTAATAACAAAACAGTGTAAATCCCATATGAGCACACTAATTACAAATTTCCTACAATTCAGTTAATAAGAAAATATATTTGTGTCAACATGATTTTGAGCAGGGTAAATGTTGTCGGATCTGCACGCTTTGTATCTTTTCATTGTTTCTGACACATAATCCACAAGAAAACTTGGGAGCAAACAATCCATTCCCCAGAATTTTGCACAGACCACCATCCATGCTTGCCTTCTCTCTTGCATCCTAGGTGATTGAATTAATACAGGAAATATAACTTGGTTACCTTTTCTGACAATTCTGATACTTGCTTCTGGCTTCTTCCACTTTTCTAGCACTTGACTTTTTGTGAGTCACAACTCTGGATTACATTATACTGCTTTTATATTCAATAACTTGGCATGAATGTCAATTCCAGCTTGTTTTCAAGGGTGTTTGGAAGCTCCAAATATCTTTTAGTTAGCATTAGGAATGAAAAATTTTCTGTTCCAGGAAATATTTCTGAAAGTTACAGCATTAGTTTCTGTTCTCAAAGACAATGGCAGGTTATTTCAAAGTTTGTCTTTGAAGATGAGAAGAAGAGGAGATAATTATACTTTCAGTTTGCTTACAGATAATGGATAAATTATCAAGCCACATCTTCAGTGGATTGAGGAGGCTTAAGTGTGGTTGAATGGTCAACCAACTTTTCCAGAAGTTCCATGCCCTCCTCAATCAACCAGACTTCCTAATTCTGCACCAGCTCCAAACCTAATGAAATGGCATGGTGCTACATACATAGATACTATGTACTTTATAAAATATTTTTTAACAAAAATCAGTCCTCAGAATACTGTTATAATACAACGTGTGAATTTATAGCACAACACTAAAAGAAATACAGAAGAACCCTTGTACTGGCCCTAAATTTTCAAGTGGTTCCTGCAGTCAAGGATTGAATTTGGCTTATAGATTTAATTACTGCTTTAGAATTTTCTGTTGAAAACAGCTAAATAAAAAAAAAAAAAAATTAACAGTATAAAAGCTCCAAATGCATTGGTTTATACCATCAGACACAAAAGACTCATGAGAGAGTATTCTGCCTAAGGAAAAAAAGCCATGGCAACACAAAATTATTTTGAGGTGCAAGAGTAAAGTAAATTTGTAAATTTCAGTTTTTTAGAAAACATTTAAATAATTCTCCTATTGTTCATCACCTTGTTACCTTAAAAAGGATTTCAAACTGGAGAACAAAATTGTCTGTTCTAATTGGTGAGTGTATTTTAGCACCTACTAAAACTATAACACAAAGTGTGACCTGCTTTGCAATATATAACCTGGTGTGTTTCTTAACAGCACCAAGACACCAGGAAAGACAGAAAGGTCAATCCGATGTGATTTGTCTTGGAAAAACATTTAAAGGGGTACAATGTCCATGGCCACCCTTGTGTCACATGTTAATCTTCTCTAAATGATATTAATAGATAATGGACTAGTTGTCTTTTACAGGGATATAAAAATAGTACAAAGACAACGAAGGACAGATATGTTGTGACTGATGCACTACAGAATTCATCTTGAACCATATTGTTGTTACAAGCCACTTGGATGTGTTTTCACCTTCAATTTATAGCTCCTTTTATAGAGTGCCACTTCTGTTAGATTAGTCTTTAAAAGCAGAAGATTTTGGGTGTGTCTATTTTTCTTCGTACTCTATTTTCTAAACTTCAATATATCCTACAGAATAAGCTGACGTTCCAGGAGCTAAATCTTGCGGACTTCATCTGATTAACTATGAAATCTCTTTATTTTCTCCCTGGTAATAACATCAGCCCAAAGTATCATGTGGCTTAAATAAGGAGAGAATGTCACAACAATACTTCATGCTCACATATATGACTTGGAAATAGAAATGTGAATCTAGATTAGATATTTAATATTGAGACTAAACTTTTTAAACTTTAAAACAGGGTTGAAAAAATCAAATGCAGAAAGGTTTTTATGAAATAAACCCAGAAAAATCAGAAAAAACCCTGGGGGTCTTTGCAACCGTGCTAAGTGTCTTTTCATAAGAGTCATGGAAACAGCAGTAGGAAACCAAATTTCAAGAGAGGAAAACAAATAAAGTAAATTTTTTTTATGTATGTGGAAATTCTTGTGGGAATAAACATTCACAGCTGGTTAACACAAAAAAAAAAAATGGAATGTCTATACTGATACATGCAAACTTCTCTTATGAATGCAGACATTTAGAAACCGTTAAAGACCATAAAAATATATTTTCAAACTTGACACCCTACTAAAGAACTCACTCATTCTCCCTGGCTTCCTCTTCTGCGACTCCAGAGAAACCAGTTCCAAAGAAGTCACTGGTTCAAACACAGCAAAAGTTGTTAGAATACACATTCTCTTGGTAAACCTTATTTTCCACTACTCTAAAACTTTGATCAACATTGCTTAATCTTTTAATATTTACTAGCAGGGAAAGAAGTCCCTTTATTTTTATTCAACATTCTTTATCCTTCTCCTAGATGCTGTACCACACAAACATGTGGCTAAAAAAATTGCATCCCTTATATTCAACATGAAAGGTATTCTGCTTAAACAATTTCTTATGTTCAGCCTAGCACACAAATGCTGCTGAAGTCATATCACATGAGGCTTTCAACAGCCTTGTCTGTGAAGGCTGATGGTACTCAAGGTCTGGAATTGATGATACCAGATCCTTGGGAAAACAGAGCCTCCAACTTCAGAGCAGAAGTTCCAGCCCCCTAAAACTCGGATACTCATTACAATAGTTATGCACCACCATCTTATGACACCAGGGCTTGGAGAAAATGGCAAATAGCTCATATTTCCTGAGCTTCACTCATAGGTGAAGGACGTACAGTGCTTTCACCTCCAGCATTTTCAGTGTATGCCTACTTCAGTGAATACTAGGTTCCACCTCCTTCCTTAAAAGGAGGCATCTTGCTTTTTAAAAAAAGTGTTATCTGCTCATCCCAGCCTGGGTATAATCGGTCACTGATGGGGAAGGATGGGAAGGGCTGATGATAATGATTCTTTATTTCTAAACAGAATCATTTCTCACATTACCTGCAGAAAGGCTTAAGGTTGCCATGAATCAGAAGTTACTCCTCCTGCAACAGTTCCCAGTAATAATCTCTAAAAAGGCTCAACTTTGCAGGTGAGGATAAGTTTAAACTTGACAGATACGTGTTATCTGTAACAGATCATGAAGCTTTTAAATTCTAACTTAACAATAAGAAATGGTAATAGATAAAAATGTGCACAATTGAAAAGAAAAAACCCCAGCAATTTAATATAATTTTATATTTTAAAATCCTTACCTACCAAGGAGATTCATTGTTTTCAAAGGAGATGAGATAAAATCAGATTCATAACAATAAATTAGTGTTTCTGTGTATGTTACTTCTGGATCAAAATTATGAATTTACAGCTATAAGTAATATTACAAGTTTGGTGCATGGATGGAATTATTATGGTTATCTAGAAGCACACAAACTCATCTTTAAGAAATGTGGCACTTATGGATATTTCATTTCTGAACCAAGAAGCCATTTCTTGTGAGTTAAAAATGTGAACGTAATGAGAAAAAGAAATCAATAGTCAGCAGAATTATTTCAAATAAGTGAGTAAGTAGCTTTTATTTTTAAAAGGCTATTTTTAAAAGTGTAATTCACATTGAAAGTTTTAACTGAATGGAAGAAGGTCAGGAGTTTTACTGTGGTTACTTATATTATGCTAGTGGAAAGTCACTGACACCTTTTATACTGGAGCAAAGAAAAAGCTACCTTTATCTGTAGTTCTTAGTATAATCTGTACTATTTCTTCTCAAAAGGCTTCGCTATTAAAAAATATATATATTTATAAAGAAATCCCAGAAATCTGGTGCCATTACAGAATGTTTTACAGTGTTTAAGAGTGTCAGCATTTATGTTATAGACCCTTGCATTCAAAGGTTTAGGACTGAGTCATAAAAATCAGTCCATTGTACAACTTCCCTTATTAACTCTCACTGTAGTAGTCTGTTCCCCCAACCCACTCTTTCTCCTTTGCTAAATAGCCAGATATTCTTTCTGTGCCCAAGTTACAGTTATATATTTTTAGAAGTACTCTTTTATGAGCGATTTTCTTCTAGCTACTTTCCTTTCACAATTACACAGCATGGCACTTTGGATATAATAAAACATTTTAATATAAATGCAAGATGATATCTCAGTTTTCAAATACATAGGTTGTTAATAACTGAATAAGTGTAACAGATTTAATCCCCAAGTCCTGAGATTCTATTTTAGCTCACCTCATTCATTATTAAGAAGTCCCTTAGTTGTTGTTTCTCTTTGTTGCTGCAAGCCTCCACAGCATCCTCACTTGATTCCATAGCAGTCTGCCAACATATGTAGAAAGATAAGAAACAGAACTACATTTTCATGAAGTATTTGCAGAAAATACACGTCTTGGTGCTTAGCTTGCCTCCTTGTGTCTCCCTGATACAGACACAGGACATAAGACTAGCCTCGCATATTCCTAGCAGACTTTGGTATTCCAGTTAACACTGGCATGTCTGGTAAGAGTGATCCACTCCATATGGTGAAGAAATTTCATTAGATCTAATATGAAAATCTTTGCATTGCAAGTTGTCAGTGGCAAGATGCAAGCCATTGGAATGCATGGCTGCCAGCCATAGTTACAGTAGTCTTCCACATCTGTGTTCCTGCAAAAGTATGTTCCCAATCCCACACTTTTGCCAAGAGCTCAGGTTCGCATTATCCAAAGCTCTCCAGCAACTCTCTTTGACTGCTCGACCCCAATCAGCACTGAAAGGCAGACACTGACCTGATTGTTGCTGGCTCAGCTGGGAACAGCCCTGTGGACAAGCACTGTGTGGTAAAACACCTGGCCTACAGCACCTCAATCTTTGCAAAAGATCTGTAAACGTTTCACTTATCAGCAAAGGTTTCACTTATCAGCACCAGCTCATTCTGATCTTCTGAAGGAAGGAAAACAAAGAGAATAGCCATGAAATACAGAAAGAGCTGCCTGAGCTGCAGCTGATTAGTGGGTGGAAAGGGTGAGAGGAGAAAAATGTTCTGAAATAAATAGGTCTCATCAAAGACAGCCACTCATGTGGCTCTACCTTGTGCAGCCTTTAGATGAGACAAGGTTTCTCATGTCTTCTGCTGGGTGAGAGCTGCAGAGACCCTGTGGGTCTAAGCAGGACACAGATGAGCTGCAAGGTTGCATTCTTTCTAAAATCACAAGAAACCCAGACCTGGGTCTTTCTGCTAATAGATATCTACAGTGATTATATCACAACTGGGAAAAAGGAAAATCAAAATTGAAGTTGTTGCTAAATTTCAAAATTAATGTACTGAACAATGATATTCCTGAATGAAATGCAAGCAAGATTATTTTCTATTCATGTTCTTATGAAATTTAAAGCTCAAAGATAGTTTTACCTGCAGACAAACTACCTCCACTCTTTAGAAAAGCCAGAATTGGAATTGGAATTTCTTGATCATTTATTAATGGCAGCCACTTTTCCAAAAATAATGCTATCAATACTCTAGCAAAACCAGGATGTGTTAATCATAAAGTCAAAGTACACATCAGCTGGCTGAAATACCAGAAAGCTTACAAAACAACTTTTAAATTTTTTGAAATATTTTCCTAATTGCAGAGACAAGTAAAGCAACAAAGGAACCCAAATAGACAGCTAAAATTTTCCTGCACTAATACCAATAGACATTTTTCTTTTAGCAAGTCAACAACAAAAAGTGGCTGGTTCTGTTCTGAGCCATCTGCTTTATTGTATTTAAAATTACACATAATGATTACATGAATTTGAACATTTAACATTTCTGGCTACTCAGAGAGAAAAATGCAATTTCATAGCCCAACTTTTCATTTATAGTTTGGCTTGTGTACTCACAAGGGAGAAAACAGTTGCTCTGTAGCAGTTGTTTAGGTCCCCAACCATAATGTGACTCAAGATTTTGGAGAGTTATAGAGAAGACTTTCAGGATTGCTTCAGCCTACACTAAATTACCAATAACATCAAATGGATGTAGCCACAAATGAGATAGTTTTACTTCCTTTGCCAGGGAAATGACTCAGGACCAGCACCAAATTCAATCAGATAAAATAAATTTATGGTACTCATCATTAGGGACTTACAGTATGCAAGAATGTGACTTTCAAATATTTATTTCAACAGAGAAATTATTGCTTTGAAATCTAGCCAAGTCCAAATGTCTGAAAACACTATCAGACCTTATATGTGAGTCTTCCTCATCTTCATTTTCTATATTCCCATTTTTCTTTGTTACCTTCTCATCTTCTCCACTCTAAATATCACCAAAAGTAGCAAGTCAAAGTAGCTCAGTATAGGACACAGTCAAAAGAAATGTGTTCAAGTTCATTAGCAGGAATGATGCAAGTAAAATAATTTCTGGCCATTTTATTCTTCATTTTCAATTACAGCAACCTTAGAAGTACAGCAAACCAAACAGTTTTTTTCTTTTCAATTGACATATCACTGTGAACATCTTTGATTTTAACTTTTACTTTGATTAGTGTAGTTATATCAATAATTGGTTAGTGTCCTAATATTTCTTTGGATCTCACTAATGCTATTCTTACTTGTAAATCCATTATGAGTTTGATGAGGTGCTACTGCAAAATAATAAATTTACCTTTAATAAATTAAGTGAATCACAGAACAAGGGGTTTCGCTGTATGGATATACAGGTAGTTAGTAGCTTATTAAATCACTGCTTTAAGAAATTTTTTTGGTGAGTCAAAAGAAGGTAGAAGGCACTTCGGGCACTAATAAAAACTTGCTAAGAAGACATGTAGGTTATGGCTAGATTCTTGCTGAGAATGTGAGGAAGGTTGGTTGCAAGAGTTGATGCAAACTGCGAAGAGTTGCTTGAGAAAGCTTCTCGTCAACTCGGGGCAGGTATGTTCCACAAAATACCTCCAGTTTTGTGGATACAGGGAAATTTCTTTCCATGCACACATGCTACATATCATTCCCATATTTTTCATATTTACATGATTACATTTAAATTTCCTGTTAAACATTTCCTTGTCTTTATATGACTAGAGTATTTTTTGCTGCAAGGAGACTACAGAGTACAGTTATTTTTGTTAGGATTTTGAGACACAATGTGGTTTATTTGTTGATTAGGAGTCATATTTTTAAAAAGCAGACCTTTTCCTGCTTCTATGAGGCAAAAGAGCTATATATGTGAGCTTTTCTCATAAAATATGTATTGATAGATTGTTGCAGATATTATACGCATTATAAAATACTATTACATTACAGTAGTGGAACTACTGTATTGTTTGACAAAAGGGAAGATAATGACTAGAGAAAATATATCCAGTGCCCATTTTAAAGTGCTTAAACACTGTTTTGGAAAAACATTATGATCTTTATCCTGATATGCTGCACGGTATGAATGTGCAAAGGAGTTATAAAACTTCCCTGGATTAGCAGCTAAGGGGATCCCTTAATGGCAGATTGATGGCAGAGATGTCACTACAGCATCCACTTTGTGGCAATGAAACTTAAGTGAAGACTTGATGGCAGAAACGTGCCAGAGTGCCACTTCACTCTAGCTGACTTCCAGCCTGCATAATGATACTTTGAGATACACTTAGAGACTGACAATATTATGATGGTATCAAGATAAGGCTAACTGAAGGTTGACATGAAACCCTTGCCCCTACTGCATAAAGTCAAAATGTGTTGAAGCAGTTTCTGAATTTGTTTTGACTTTGCAATGGAAGCACAATAGAACTGAGTCAAAATTCTAGCTCTTCTCAGAACTCTTACCAAAAAGGCATTACTTAAAATTTTGTGCTTAAAACATCTTTTTAAATGCACCCACTACACACAGGAAAGAACTAGAATAATGATGAAAATGTAATCTAAATGCAGGAACCAAGAGCAAGCTAAACTACACAAAATAATCTAGAGGATTAACAGGTTGTTTTCTCATTTTATTTTTGTAATCTGCTACTGTATCATAACCTTCAACTGTCTCAGTGATGTTACTATTTCATAACTCTTCTAAAAGGAGAAAAAGTAAAGAGTAACTCAAAAATGTTGCTTAGAAAAATGAATTGTATTTCTCTCTCAGGGATCTTGTCAGTGCTTTAACAAATTGCTAATCTCCTAATGCATATTTTCACATTTGATACACACTTATTTACAAGCAGTGCGAATTCATTAGCTTTATGAAAATGATAATTATTACGCATGAGGTTCTTCCCTACCCTCGGGACTGAAACGAAAGTGAGATACTGCATCTCTAAAGGCTTCCCTTTAGCAAACTTCATAAGTAAATACCATACCAAAATGTTTCTTAAATAGGCACTAATGTATACTGAATCATATTTTACCCAATCTGAAGAAAATCTTAGCAAAATTTCCCAGGAAGGATGACCCAGATCCTGAATTTCCAGTTAGTTTAGAAGACCTTTATGTAGTGATGAATTTGTTCAGAATGTTTTTGGTTTTGTTTGCCTGAGACTGTAGACTTGTCGACACTAGAAGACTTCATATTGTTCTTATGGTTAATATTTCTTTTTATTGAAGTAACAAATAACATACTGTTCAGAGTTGGATCAACTTGGAAAGTTTCTGACTGGAAAGTTTCTAAAGTTGGATGTTTTCTGAGAGGAATATAGAGAGATTTTAATAAGAAACATTTCTGCTTCCACATCACATATTTTGTCATGAAACTTTCATGGAAATAATTCATTATTTCCATCATTGAGCAAAAATAAATGTGAGCCATCACAAAAAAATTACAGCCCCCTTTTCCAGTGAATGACCTTGTGATGACTGAGCAGATAGTTGAAAATAAAACCTCTTTGAACAGTTGTCAATAAAATCACTGCTGGTAGCAGGAAATAACGTTTCATGTAACATGACAGTTTATATTCTAAAAAGCAGCATTCTCTAATTCTAGTTAAAGTAAGACACTACATTCTGGGGAAACTTGTATTGCATGCATGAATCAAGTCTGGCTTCAAACTTTCAAAACTACTTTTACAGATTTTTTCATTTCCCTTAACTTTTGTTCAGTTATTGCAGCACAGGAATACATTTGATGAGGTGATATTAATCTTGAAAACCAGGACTAGTACCTCTCAGAGAGGGTATCAGAGAAAAAGCCACTTATCTATAACTTAAGAAGGTGTCCAGATTACTTAAGGAAGAAGAGGAAAGAATATTTCTGACTGCTCACTTAAATTAGCCATTAATTAGGTGTACTAACCTGTTTCTCTTATCAGAAGGGTCTTCTGGCCACGGAACTGGCAAAAACAAGACAGACAGGAACATTTTTCTAGCAGTCTTAAGAGCCCCCTGCCACATTGAAGCAAGCACCAGCCATATCTCCAAGCCTATGTTCTCCTGTGCCAGAACAGAAACAAGTGCAAGAGTCTGATGAGATGTAGAGCATACCCCAGTTAGGTTTTCAGTCCTGATAAACAGTGAATGTGGATTTCTAGGTCATCCTCAGATGTCCAGAGATCTACACAAAACCTTTTCTTAGTTTCTTTTTTTTTTTTTTCTGAAGCTTTTGCCTTACTCTTAGTGTAACAGCATCACAAATATTAGTTGCTCACCTTTGTAGATATTTACTGACTCATTAGTGATCACAATACAACCACACTCAGTGATGCAGTGGAAGAGAGCAAGGAAAAAAATCAGCCCAATAGCAAGTAAGACATCCAGATAAACTGGATGTCCACCACCACCATTAAGATCAACAGTGAAATTCCTTTTTTACTTACACCACAGCCATACAGTTCCTTTCAGTTCATTACCATCATTTAAAATCTAGGGTTTACACATCCATCTCTGGAAGACTTCAGGCGTCGAGGGGTGGCTAAGCAGCCTCTTCCACATAAACATCTTTGGTACTGTGGGCACTTCTGCACCTCAAGACAAACATCATGGAACTAAGAACGTATGGAGAAAGAGTAATAAACTTAACAAGGACAGATGAGAAGGACTGGTATCCTTTGGTGCAAAGAGAAGGATGATAGGGCGTGCTTGAAGGTCTGTAAAACCACAAGGGTGAGTAAACTCAAAACTATTTATTGAATGAGCCCAAAGAGAAACAGCCAGCTCATAATGAATTCATCATATTAGTTAAAAGCCATTAAAAGAAAAGATGTTTGTGCAGTAGGAAGTGAATGTCTGAAATTTGTTGCCTCAGGAGTGTCTTGGAGGCAGCAGATTAAAAAAACTCAAGACAAATTTAAAAACAATAGTGCCATAAGCAGGTACTAAAGTGGATAAGCAAAAAGGCACCTTCTAATATCTTTAATCTAATAATTGTGGATGTATAATTTCTCCAATATCAAGAACTTACAAGTTCTTACTATTTCTATTCTGTTCTTATAATTTTTTAATATGGTTTTCAAGAGTTGGTTGGATAAAGCTCTGAATTACCTGGTCTCACCTCACAGCTGATACTGCCCTGAGTAGGAAATTGCATGAGGATGTCTCCTGAGGCCCTTTCCAGTCTGCAATATCCTCTGATTCTAACATATGATTTCAATAATTTAAGAATTCAGGAAAAATAAAATCGGTATGGTTCTAGTACTAATGTTCTCCTCAGAAGAAAAGATTCATCAGAGGGAAAAGCACAGCTGTATGGAAAGACAGAAAATTAAAATTCTGCTGCAAAGTTTAGCAAATACTAAAGTTAATGGGGCATATTTTGAAACTGCTTAAAATCCGTTCATCGTCACTATAACAGTTAAAATAGGCAGAGGATAAGTCTTAACTTGGTGAGATTTCAGGAGCCCAGCTAGAGGGCAAATCTTAGCCTGTGGAAATGTTCCCTTTTTCATTTGGAAGGAAAGCAGCTGAGCTTTCTTGCTTAACAATAACCTCATTAATAAAACTCCACAGTGAGAAACTTGCTTGTGCACTGATCCAAGGGTAATGTAAATGGGGAAACCAGGCTGTCCATGAAATGAAATGCTTTCACATCTTGTATAAACAGGACTCATAAAGCTCTAACACTGTTTCCCAGTGAAGGGACCATTCTGCTTTGCCTCTTACCTGCTTCTTTTACTCCGTGTTCATCTTGATGTTAAAGAGTAAAGTTAAAGTAGATAAATCATCTATTTTTCTGCTTCTTATTCTAGATTTTTCTTGCTTGGGGGCTTCCTGAGCTCACAGTAAGAATTCACAAAATCTGAAAGGGGTTCTTAAAAAACCCATAGATGCTTCCCCTTCTTTCCAAGACCATTCATGCATTCTCACACATGGATTTGGCTGTTGCTATTGCCACATTCATTTTGGAAAATGGCATTCCACACCCATCTTACAGTAAAAGACAAAAAACAACATGCATATTTATCAGCATAAATATGGGTTTACTGAATTTGGTAGTAACAGCATCTGTCAATAGTCATATCACTGCAAAGGACTCGGCAGTACAATTCAATGTGTCTTGTGAGGAGTGAAGGGGAAAAGATTTGATTTTCCCCTTCCCTGCCTGAGTCTTTATGAAGAGCAAGGATTTGTCCTAATGATGTGCAGCAGCCCACAGTTTAATCCACAGCCCTAAGAAACTTCCCATTATACAGCTACTTTCTAAAAAGCTCAAATATGAGTCGGGTTCACAGCGATACTGGATGAGAGAGAAAACCAACAAATTCTACCACATCCAGAATATAATATCCCAAATTATCTTTGATTTTGAATACCAGCATCTGTCCTTGCCATGTCAATAGGTCACTCTAAAAGGCTCATGACCGAAACATTTATACCAATCATTTTTATTTTCCCTGGGAATGAGTCACAAGCTGGTGGTGAAAACTGGTGTCTATCCACTGATTTTAATGGAGCTATTCCAGCTGGCACCATCTAAAAATTTCATGCCTTATCTCAGATTCCACACTGCATATGACTTAATTCATTATGAAAGCAAAACCTTGTGGGAAGAAGCCATGCCTCTCTGCTCCACTGTGTCATTACTAGCACTTACAGAAGATTAGATTTTAGAATTCATGACAAGTTTAATTCTTCAGAAAGAAAAAAAAAGTTAAAATAGTAATACCAAAAACAAAAAGAAAAAGGAGTGTATTTTCCAAGGTCACCTATACCATAAAACATTAAAGAGAAGAGAAAAATAACTTGAAAGGACCTGTATAGAACCCCAAATTTCACTCTTCATTTTTAGGTAATCTCCAAATTCGTAGGATAAGTTTGAAATGGTAGAGAAATTTGGACTTTTTTGGACATTTGGACAATTTCCCATAACTTTTTTTTTCTGATTATGACTATTCATGTAGAATTCATGATTATGGAAAACCTTTAAATCTGAGACAGATCTTAGATCCAAATCTAAGAGATATTTAAATTTCCCAATACTGAAATATCTAATTTTTCTTGTTTGCTCGTATTAATGAGGATATACCTCTGACTCAGTTTCCTAAATTCAGCTTAAGAAGTACAGAGAGAAAGAGGAGTCTCAAAACCCGCAAAAATCACAGAGCATAGCTGGAAGCCAGCTCCATATAATGTGTGCAAACCAAGTGGACTAGACAGTGGAAAAGGTACTCTGAAGCCCAGAAAACAGGCTACAGTGAGGGATAAATTTTGGTCTATGTTCTAACTACTTGAAACAAAGTCAATAAACGGGTTTGGAGACTGCATTCCAGGTGTGTCCCAGGCCACACCCTCTAACACAGCAAACACCCCTCTTTAAGGATGCAGTTATGTTCACATTCACTCCAAATCCTTTCTTTCTCTATAACTTCTCTTGACCTCTTCCTCTTTTTCCTCTTACACTTAGGAAGTCAGAGTACAAAGCACTGGTCCTATAAGGCTACTTCCACCAAGTTAATCAGATGTACATCTGATACACAGATGGTGTGAAATTCTTCAGTGTCCCATCCAAAAGATTTTAAATGTCCCTCAATGCACAAATTATGCCTCAGCATCTGACAAGAGAATGGAGCTCTTAATATAAAAGATCAAAAGCCTTTAAAAAGAAAGCACACCAGAAGAGGAAAGCTGCAGTGATTAAGGGTACTGCCTTTGTTTAGAAATTCTGCAATAGAAGGGAACTTTCTGATGAAACTCTCCTGATGTTCCCTGAAACAAGATAATATAAAACACTACAGAGTAAAAAAGTCTGACAAAAGGGAAAACAACTCCTGTCCCTCAAATCATAGAATGCATTGTGTTCAAATGGACTATGAATACCATCTAGTAGTAAACCCCTTGCCATGAGAGTTTAATCTAGGGCAGAGAACTAGAGACTGTCACACCAACTAATGCTTGCCACTAAAGGGTCTAAAATTGACTGCGGTGAGAGGCTTCCCTGGCATCTGTCCTTGCCAGCTGCCAATGTAACTCAACTTTTTCAGAGGAAAGCAAAGCAAACCCTTACCCCAGTCACCATCCCAGTACTTCTCCCCAAGCCAAATCACTTATCAAAGGAGAGGATATTCTTTCTAACTGAGCCAGAAAACTTCAAAGACAGCAGTAACTGAATACAGCACTGATATGAAGGAAGAGAATAAAAAGAGTGATCATATCTCCTTTCAATTTCTGTGCGGTACTCATATACAGGGTTTGTGTCTTCCAAACCATCTGACAATGAGGACAGAGAAAAGGAGGAAATAAAAAATGTCAATGTCTCAGTGTGCCATTACAGTGAAGAAATTACCACATATCCATATAAAATGTCATCTTGTCCAGAATATTATGTGCAGCATTGATCACAGGGTTTCAAAAAAAGTGTTAAACTGGAAGTGGTTCAGAAAAGGAAGCTCAAATCTCTGAAAAAAAAAAAAATCCAGAGAAATTAACAAAGAGGTGGAAAAACGCCCAGTAAGGTTGGAATCATTTTACTTAAAAAGGTGAAAAAAGGTGATACAGAATGGTTACTCTTTTTTTCTAATGCAAGCCCATCAGTATAAAACCACATGCGCTGATAGTCTGGAAATGGTTGGGAGCTTCTCATCTCCATTTCTTGTAATACATAGGCATGAAAGAATTCAATTAAAGGACAATAAACTAATAATTTTTTTTTTTCCACATAGCAGAATGGAATTTGCTGTTCCTCAAAGCTACTGAGGCCAAAATCTTAAAGATCCAAAAAGAACATATATCTCTAATCAGCATCCAGAATTCTTACAAGTGTCAATAAACTTCATTTTGGTTTTGGAATATGTACAAAACTGCAGGAGTAAGGCTAATAGATTTCTATCCAGCAGAAGTTTAAGACCTAGAGGAAGAGAAAGGAAAAGAGAAAAATTTTCTAGATTCGACAACCAAGAAATTGTCTTTTTTTTCCTGTAGCTACAGATACAGTAAATAAGATCCTTCCTAAGGTCAGAAAAAAAAATACTGTGGAAGTTAGACTTCTGGTCCACTCACTCTAGTATCACAATTCCTAAAAATAATGAGATATTTGTCTAGAATAGATGAGTGATGTTACATTTTTTGACAGAAATAGATCAATAGAAAGAGTATCTTGCAAGCAACCTTACTATAAACATATACAGGTAATAAACAATATGTTCTCTTGCTTATGTGACATTTCGTTTTTTTATTAAGCAATACTTTTTATGTTATTTCATTCTAGCATCTTCAGGTAAAATTGTTTTGGGATTATTTCTTTATTCTGTATTTGAGTTCACCTATGCCTCATATACTTTATCTATACCACTGCTCTATTTTGATCCAAACTTTATCCCAAAGAGCAGCTTGGTGTATGATTAGTAAATTATAATTCATGGTGCATACTTTATTGTCTATACTCATCTATACCTTGCAGATATTGGGCTTTTCATTGTTTTAATGGCAGCATAGTTATTTAATAAAAAAAAAAGAGATGTCTTTTAGTAAGTAAAGGAAACATTTATGACCTCACTTTCAAAAGTTATATCCAAATAAATATGAAGAATAGAACAATAAGGTATCATGAATTCCACAGTCATTGGCTGATATTACAGTAGGCCTGTGATAAACAAGGTTAACCAGACGGTTGAAAACACTATGTTCGTACTCTTCAAAATTGAGTGCTTTTATATACTGATTCATTTTGATGAAATGTAAATTAAAAGTCTTATTTTTCCATTTGCTAGTACATCATTAAAGCATTTTTCACATGGTCATTATAGTCCTTTATTTCCTTTTTATTAAATCATTCATTCTTTATCTGGGTCCAGTGGAGAGCAACAAGGATAATTGGGAGACAGGAGCATCTCTCTTATGAGGAAAGGCTGAGGGAGCTGGACCTGTTCAGCCATGAAAAGAGACAACTGAGAGGGGACCTCATCAATGTCTGGCAGTGTCTGAAGGGAGGGAAGGTGTCAGACGATGGAGCCAGGCTCTGCTCAGTGGTGCTGAGCAATAGGACAAGAGGCAATGGGCAGAAACTGATGCACAGGAGGTTCCACCTGAATGAAGAAGAACTTTACTGTGCAGGTGACTGAGCACTGGTACAGATTGCCCAGAGAGGTTGTGGAGTTCCCTCACTGGAGATACTCAAGAACTCTCTGGAAATAATCCTGTGCTTTGTGCTCTGGGACGACCCTGCTTGAGCAGGGAGGTGGGAGCAGACCCAGCCACAGTGTGGTCCTTTCCAACCTTACCCATTCTGTGCATACATCTGGTTTTCAACAAGTTTATTTTCTTCAGTCCATATATTCTGCTTACACATGTCCAAATTGGTTTTGCTACTAAAAAAAAGACATAAAATAAGCCCACTGCACCAAATTTCCCAACACTTTTTTGTTATAATTGTTATTATTATTCCTGAGTTACAGTTAATTTCTTAAATGGAAGAAGAAAATATCAATAATTGGTGAGACATTTATATAACCTGAAAAGCCTTATAAAATTAAGCCATTGTTTTCCTAAAAAAAAAAATTAGAAGAAAATAAATTAGCAAACATTGCTATGAAGCTTTACTCTTTATAGATCCTAATTGAAATCAGCTATAATGAAACAATCCTCCTGTGCAGCTGTTATTACACAGAATCAAAATCTTTCTAAAATTAACATTTAAGTGGGCACAGTTTTGACTTTATTTCATGGTACATTTCCGAATGTTTGATAAAGTGGCCTCACTGTCTTATTTCCTTAATGAAATATCACAAAGCTTTGATAAAAATAAATAAAAAAAAAAAATAAATATATGAAGACAGAACATCTAATGACCTAATTTTCTTTTTTAAGCAGGCAAAGCAATCTCAAAAACTTGAGTAGGGATTAGAAACTCTGAGGTATTTTCTCATTTTTTCACTGTTAATTTACAAAATTAAAAATAAAAGGCAAACCATGAACATTTTGTTAATGCTATTGTATTGTTAATGTTAATTTTTACAATTAAATATTTTAAAGGAATTAATTTTGAAAATTTTATGCATGATCTATGCTAGTCTCTAAAAAATTAAACATGGAAAATTACATTCAGATATATTTGTTTGCCAATATTTTAAAATGCTTTTACATAAATACATAAAAAATCTGCATTGTATTAACTGAATTTATCCAGAATCCCACCCTGCATTGCCTCTGGATAAGCATGTGAGTTTCAAATAATTTAGTCACACTCACACGATGAGAGTTACAAAGTAATGAAAGGATGAGAGCACCTATTGTCTCACAATAGCTGTAAATGAGCCTACACTGGACTATTGCAAAAATCTTCATCTTACTCTAATCAGTTGCAATATCTTCAGTGTCATGATGAGAGCACAGTCTTCAACAGTGTAACACATACATTACACAGAGTGAAATAATATGAAACTTGCATAAAATGGGCTTATTCAATTTTATTCATATTATGTTGGAAATTATTTCAACGATATCTTTCTAAAGACGCCTCTACTTGTTAAATAGTATTTCTTTCTTTGAACAGCAGTCTTCATTGGCATTCCTGAGACCTTATTTTTTGCCCATGTTTCTACTCAAATGAACCATTCAAATTATAACCTGAACCTAAGCAGCTCAGGTTTCTGCAACTGTGAAAGAAATATGCTCAGTACAAGAATGATTCCCCTGGAAATTAATCACACCTACTTATGTCTGATCTCCATTCTAAAACTCCCATTTTCCTGCAAATGGGAACTCAGCAATTTAGGTACAAAAAAAATAAACAGACATCAGGATGCTCCCACACTAGCAGGATTTCAGTTCAGAATACTCATCATTGTGAGGTTATAAGTTAAACCACCTTTTACTATGCACTTGAGCCAGATTATGAACATCCAAACTCATTCATAATCACATTGCAGGTATATGAGAAGACAAGATTTTCTTTGCAGTGGGACTACACCGGAGTTCCTGCCTTGTTCAACACCAAAGCACCCCACGTCACAATCAGAGAGAGCAAGATCCCTCTGAGCAAATTTGGCAAGGGCTTCTCAACCTCTGCAGGGAGAAAGAAGCATTTCCGTGACCACAGGAGGCTCAAAGGGCTTTCAGATTTCACAAATCTTCTGATCATTCCTGCTACAGACACAGAAAAGAGCTATAGATATCACAGAGAAATAGATACTGTGGGAGAGAAGAACCAGACTTTTTAGCCTGCCAGAAGTCCAAGGTTTGATGTGATTGCCCTCTGCAGACATATTAAGAGACACTATCAAAAAGAAAAAAATGTAATTTCATATCAAGGATAATGTGACGCAAGAACAAATGACCATAAATTGGGCACGAAGAACTGAAATCCTTCTGGAAATTCAAAGTGCCTTGTTACCAAAATATTGGGAACCCCAAACATCAGATTGCTTTTAATGTGGACTTTAATAAAATTACTAATGACGTTGCATGATGCAATTTCAAGAAATGG
>VWZQ01003155.1:128053-185089 GCA_013397015.1 Myiagra hebetior | reverse complement strand
AGAAAGAAGGAAGGAAGGAAGGAAGGAAGGAAGGAAGGAAGGAAGGAAGGAAGATCATGTTTAGATAACCAGGATATCAGAATATAAATAGGAACATCTGATATTTCATTGTTTGCCTCACAAACTGCAATGATTAAAGTTGCTGATTCAGGCAAATTTACAGCCAAACTGATCCAGCTTGCTTAAGACACCACTGCTGCAATTCATCTGTCAGTGTCCCTGTTCTGATGTGTATCATCATCTTTTCAAGGAATATGCAGCACAAGAAGGACTCACATTTCCATTCTGCTATCATTAACTGCCAAGTAATATAAAAAGCTAGCCCTCCTTTACCCTATAGTTTACAAAAAAAAACTTATGAAGGCAAAAAAAGTAGCAGTATGTCACTATGTTCTTATAAGAAGGAAATAATAGATGTCCCTATCTTTGATGGCGATGCAGTACAGAAAGATTGGGAGTCTTGAGGAATTAAACTTAAAAATACAAGAGGCTTTTATAGGAAGGTTGTTTTCTAAGTGTATCACTCCAAGCTTTGTCTTCCAAGGTGGTCTTTGAAACCATTTTTTTAGCTGAATACAATGTAAGATTTTATAAATAGGTAATACAGATAATTCAAGCTTTATATAATTTCTATAGAGTATTACTGTAAATTATACACCTTGTTCTCTAGTGTGTATGTTTTTATATGAAAGCGCAAAATCTTTATGAAAGCACAAATATGCACTTTTGAATGCACTATAAATAAGGTATATAAGTTTTGCAGCAGTACAGCAGTCCTTCAGACAGTATTCCAAAATACAAATCGATTTTCTAGGGAATTAGGGTTTTTTTCCATAGAGCATGCTGCACACAGATTTAAGGGTCAATCATTCTCAATATTCCTTGAAGAAACTGGAGACAGTTTGATGATCAAAATTAATTAAATGAGAAAGAAATTTTTGTAATACATGTAAAATTGAGGTCAGAAAGGAAACATGTTAGAAATTGTCTATAAAATGAAAGTACAGATATATATCAGGTATTACTAGAGACAGTCATTTTATTGATTGTCTTAATCACATACAGGGGACAATTTCTAAATAGGTAATTAAACTACACTAGAGACAGAGCATTACACTGTGCTCCTTGGCTCAGTACTCACTATCTTACTGGTCTTTTGCCATGAGACAAACCTTGCTTTTGGCACCTCTAAAATTGCCATTTTAGAAATCAATGCATACAGTCATAATGGCCCAAAGATGTGAAAGCAAACAAGTATTTTTTAGCACTAAAAGGGGAAATGCTAAAAAGGGAAAATAATGGAAATATCTTTGTTCAATAGCTGATGCGTATAAAGACACCTAACCCAGAGAAATGATTACATGGGTGAAAGTTGTGTAAACTTAGGATAGGCATATAGAAGCAGAGATTTTTAAAACTTTATAATTATACAGAAAAGTCCTCAGAAAAATGTTCTTCAAATCTCTGGAGAAAATCTAGAAACAGATATGTTGGTACCATATATTAAAATCTCTGAAAAAATGAGACATTATAGTTGTTACTCAAATTGTATAATCTCCATGCAAATTTATAATCTAGTTTTGAAACTGGCATTCATTTTTATGGATATAAGTAGTAATTATTCATAATATTTACTGACAAGTTGGAACATTAAAAGCACTTGGTGCCACTTCTTTTTTTATTCCTTACGTTTTACAGTATAAAAAGAAATATTTTGCTTTTCCAGCAATTTTTAAATTCATGACAGCACCTCTTTAATGCACATTTGTAGAGGTGACATACATTGCATAGGAAATTATATATGCCATTTGAAATTATTCATTTTGTAGAATTACTGTTTTTACTGTTGAGATGTCTTCTACCCTATCAAAAAACATGATCTTTATGTTTTCTTTTGCTTGATTTGAGGGAATACGGGTTGAATTCTCTCTATCTCATATAAGACACTTGTTATCAAAAATTATCTCAATTCTTCCTTTACATAAAAAAGTGTGATTTTGGGCGTTTTAACTCAGTAGTGATATTGTCATCGATCTGAATAGGGAATGGATAAGGGAGTGTCATTTACACTCTTTTAAGAGAAAAAAAAAATACACAAAATCCATAAAGTATTGACAATGACTATATTGATGAAGGAATATGTACTTCACGCGCAAAGAAACAAAGGCAAATTAGCTTCAGATTCTCAACAGGATCAATGAGCGATCAGTTACTGATCAACCAGTAATAATTATCTCCAACCCATTTTTATGAAGTGGATAATGGAACTGGGTGTTAGTATGCTATTTTGGAATCTTGGCTTAAAGATTTAAAATCAGTGTAACTCGTTAAGTGTTGCAGGTTTTTTGTGCTGAGGGAGCTAAGTGTCATTATGACTTAAACACCAGTACTTACATAACAATTTTCAGCATTCAAAGCCATGTTGGCAACTGTTTCAAACCACTTGGAAGTTGGAGGTACAGCATTAGAAGAAAAGTTGTGGAGAGATAGCACAAGGAAAAAAATTGAGTTGGTAAAACCAATAAACATTACATAAATTCAAAATCAATCATTCAATTCAAAGAATATATTCAAATCAGAGAAACCTATAAAAAAGACTGATGCAAAAGCACCTGGAAATTACATCACAAATTTTTTTTTTCTGCTGACAAAAGCCATGCACTTCTCTTGGTGCTAAATTTTACATGTGGGGAAAAAAATAATGAGATTTATCCAAAAATAACTTTTTTCACACTGGAAAAATAAGTCAAGTATCCCAGATGATAACTGAGACAGAAGAAAAAAAATAAAGTAATATTTTCATTGCTTAAAAGTTCCATTTCTTAATGAACCTGTAAGTGTATTTTGGAAGACAGCAAGCTTTTAGAACCACTGGTATAAATAATAAAGTCAAAGTGATACCTGCCATCAGTAGCCCAGAATGCATGTCTGACTTTTTCCACCCTCTTCTTTCCCCATCTTAAAGCATTTACCAACGGAGTAAATGCCCCAGCTTTTCAGAGGTCTCATGATCATATTAATAGCTGGTGTAACATCATGAGGAAAAGTGCAGCTGTAAGAGCAGTATTCCTGTATTGAGAGGTAAGAGATAGAAGGAGAGATATGAAGGAGGGATGTTCTTGTGATGGAAGGAATATACTCCATTGTGGTATAATCTGACTTCATGAATGTTACAGCTCTTCCAGCTGATGATTAAGCTACAACAGAATATCTCTCTTTAGTCAACCTTCTCTCCTTTTCATCTCCTATCTCCATCCACAGAAAAGGTTCTGATCGGGTATCTGACTGAACTGTGAATGAAGAGAAAAGAAGATCTAAAGAGTAATGTATTGAGATTCATTCCCTCCTATCAAAGGTTTGGCTAATCTCATATCATTTGACTTGTTTTAGCTAGAAATCCCATCTTTACCTAACATTTAGTGATGTTATATATTCATGTATCACTTCACAAGGTTTACAAAGTTCTTTACAAATTGAATGTATACCATGCAAGAAGCTATTCAGGTTCTGGAACTGTAGCTAGGTCTAATGTTGAATTTCAGGGGCTATTGTGATTTTACACAATATTTTATAATAGAAATCAAAGGTTGCATCTATTTTGATCTGCAGGTGAAGTTAGGTAAGGAGAAAATAATTATCCAATATGGAATTGGAACAGAGTGCTAACAACTCCATTCTTGCAGAACAATACTGACATGTTTTTGATTTTGTCACTCATGAAAAATGTAATCACCTTTACAATATGGAGTCCCTTACTAACTGCTGAGCCATAAATTCAAAATTGACTTGAATCAGTACAGGGTTTTGTTAAAAAAACCTCAACAATTACCTCTAGACTTTCTTTCTGGTTTTCTTTCCTGGTTTTACCAAAAGGAAACACACATCTTTGATTTCTTTATTTTTTTCTTTTTTTCTTTTTTTCCCCAGGAACTAGCCTATTTGATTACAAAACTGGAAAAATATAGTCCCAAATGGTTTTTGCCAGTGGTAAAACCATTTTAGATGCATCTCAGCAGTTGATTTCTGTTCTCTGCAGTAGCACTAACATTGTCTTTTTCTCTCTTTAGAAAAGTCCCAGGACCACATGCTCTCTGTACATGCTGTGCACGAGCAAAGACATGACTTATGTGTCTGTACTGACTTTTAGGGCTGTCATAAGGTTGCTGTGAACTGTGGACTCATGATCTGACAGTAACTGCCTAAAATACAGGATCAGGTGGAGAGCTGGAGTTTAGGACTTTCACATGCCCAATCAAATTAGTACAATGATCAACATGCAGATATGTCCAGTTTGGCAAGGTAGAGACCTGGAGGGTTGGCCTGATGACAGCTCAGTTGTAAAGATTTTTCTGCACAAGAACAGCAAAGTCTCTGTACTCCTTATGAATTTCAGTTGTAAAGATTTTTCTGCACAAGAACAGCAAACTCTCTGTACTCCTTATGAATTTCCAATCTTTTTTTTTTTAATGTGAAAGGAATAAGTTGTTATTTTCTACAAACACTGTCATTTAAAAAACCTTAACTTTCCATGAAATAAATAATTATTTTTGTTTTCTTTTAGTTTTGCTTTTACCAGAATTCAAGAATCATTCATTTCATCTGGAAGCAGAGCCTTTGGTACTGATGAATACCCTATAAGAATTTTACATGTATATTTCACGGTGACCCATGTGTTAAAATCACATGGGTCACTGAGAAAGTCATAATTGTAGTTAATCTTAAAATTAAAAAAATCTTTAAACATTACCTGTAATTATATTGGAAAAAATAGCTTCTTGTTGTGGTGGTAACCCAGAAAACACCCAGGTATGTTTTTGTGGTTCCCTTTTATCAGTTATTTTGCCTGAATGAGATACATCCATTGCAATTATCCTATAGGTCATAAGAAACACTGAAGCTACAGCCTGAATACAGACAACATACATTAATTAGAGACTGGGTTATCAAGGTGTCAGTAGCAAATCACTGGAACTTCTATACCATGTTTCAACTCGACTGAGAACAATGCAGGGCAATACTTACCTCATCATCTGTTCATAGGAGGTGAAGACAAATATGCCTGTGTCCCTAAGCAATTTTCTGAAGACTTGAGAACAGCTGCAAAAGAGATCAGAAATAGGAGTTTGTCAACTTTCCATTAAGCAAAATCAGAAGATACATGTTTCCAAGGAGGTAACGCATATCAGAATGCAACATGCTGAGGTTCAGCAGCAAAAGCTCATACTCATTTCTATCCATCCCATCATCTGATTGGATTGTCTCACCAGGCAGAAGCTATTTTAAGCCACTCCTTCTCTTTACTTAGTTGGACTAGGACCCAGCAGATGCCTTTTTTCTCTGTTGTGCCAGGTCATGATGGCACTTTGAAGCTGGTGCTAGAAATGCTCCCAAAGCTGTTTGTTCAGGGATTCACCAATAAGAGCAGGAGGATGGAGCCCAGGAGATAGAGTATTATGAGTTATTATAACATTATAATAGTTGCTTCTGCCTTTTATAACATATAACACAAGACACTCATCATTTAATATTATTCAACTTTTCTGTATATGAATTAGGAACAATATTACAGTAATCCAAAACACTATAACAAGCTACCTCTGAGATTGTCCTTCAGGATTTGTACATATTTTCCAATCATCACATTAAACTAGCCTATTAACTCAAACAGCTAATATTACAAGTACTTTTCTTACTACTTGTTCACTGTCTTGGCACTCTCCTAAAAGAACAGGGCAAAACTTAGCAATAAGTTATACCTAAAATCTAATCAACCCACCACTGGGTTCAAATAATCCCAGATGTAGCATAGGACTCAGTCAGGATCTTGACGCACTTTGTTTAATTGTTCCCACTGAAAAAAGAAATAAAATTCCCACTGATCTCTCAGGGAGTGGAATTAGTATGACACTAAACAGTTTTAGCAGATGAACTACAACTGCACCTTTCCTCCTGCATTCTACATTTTTTCTATTCTAACTGCTCTCCTGGCCTTTCTTTCCCTTACAGTCATTTGTGTTGTCTCACCTGCATCTGTTTAATATTATTTCACTTGGACTGTCCCTAACCTCACCTCCGTTCTTAATCCATGATTAAAAGGATATTTATTTGTATATTAAACATCAATACATTACTATACAGGTAAGAGGATTTTTACAAAGTTATCTTTAGTTTTGTTCTCTTATCTCCTCACCGAAGAAGTAAATTAGACTAATTAACAAGCAGCACCCATATGAAATTTCATTGTCACTGATAGGCGAGTTCTGCAACTTAATGATGGATGATCTGATATAAAATGGATAAAAATTAAGATTATGAATTCTGCTCCCTAGGATTAACTCAACAGTGAATACATATTCTGTAATAGAAACATATCAGTGGGTTTAAAGTCTAAAAGATTTTCTTCTGCTAAATAGAATGTGCTAAATAATTCTGACTAATCTAACAGTCGGAAGATAAGACCTCTAGTGCAGATTTCTGAACTATGCCACATATTTATCTTACCTAGACAATGATACTACTGAAACCTTTCTTTAACCTCCTTTGCTCTGTCTTTTCAGTTTAGAATGGTGATATTTCCAAAGGATAAAACCTTCATTTTCCTGGCACTTTTAATTCTGGCTGTCCAGACATAAACTTCAACACAGCACAACTTTATTAATTTACATGTTTCAGTTTTAGGTTCACATTTTCCAAAAAGCAAAAAAAAAATTTACCTTTTTGGGCTTGACCTTATAAATGCAAATGACTTTCCTTGCATTCAGCCTAACATTTTAGAAAATGTTAGGCTGGATGCAAGGAAATTAATTTTTCTTTGCAATTACAAGTCTTATACATGCAGTATACTAATCTTCATTTCATTACACAACTGCAGCTATACAAAGTACTTTAAACCCAGAAAAGCAATGATTTGGAAGTGATTTCATGCAACAGAACAATTGCATCCACAAAACATTTTCTATTTATTGTAAGTGCACTCTAAATTGATTTAATTTTGGAGCCACAACTAGAAAAGATGCTGTTTAGACATTATTTTCTAACCAAAAAATCTGCAGCGTGTATTCCTTTTTTTAATCTAGCACATAACAACTGAAATAATGTTTTATGTAGAATGCCTTTTATATTCTACCATCTCCTGTTCACAGTAAGTAGAGTTGAAGTACAAAGCGAGATTGCCCTTGCCTTCAGATCCAGCAAATAAAGAAATGTAGCACTTCAACTGATAGAAGTCCTTTTCTGAACTAACCCTAGCAATTTTCTGTGGATCTACTGGCAGTCAAATCTAAAGCCCTCCATAGGTAAGTAGTTTCCAGAACTAGGGTAAGATTCAGGAAGAATTAGGAAAAAGGCTCTCCGGAATATACTCAAGCACGACATTGCAAGATGTGTTAGAGTGAAATTTATGGCTACAGATTGAAAAATGAGATGCTTATTCTAAGTCAAACCTAGACTGGATTCAGATTAGAGATATTTTGCTAACATTCTTTATCATACTTGTGGCAAGTCCTGAGTGATGGGCATTTAAATGGCAAAATTCAAAGCACAAGAGGAAGACACATATAACAGATATGTCTCAAAATCTGTATCAGAGGTTGTAAGATAGATTTTAATCAGAAAGCCTCAAATCAACTACAGATAGCTTTCTTTAAAGTCTTAAACTCAAGAGGAAAAAAAAAGGGTTTGTAAATATGAAACTAATTCTAAAGCATTGCAGCAAGAAAAGAGCTGTATTTTTTTTTTTCAGATTGTTACCAGCACTGCATTTGTTGTCCTTATTAACATGCTGAAAAACACCATTTTGAATGTTAGAGAGCTTTAATAATCATGAGGTTTTGAGGAGAGCATTAAGTCTGCTGACAGTCTGTGTGTTTGCTTTTTGAGTTTTCCTTTTAAAATTATTCTTTTTTTACATCTGGATGAAACTTGAAATGCCTAATTATAGATCATGAGGCCAACATGGGGCAAGAAAGAAACCAAGAGAACTGAAACTGACAGAACTCTTGGGTTAGTAAGCTCAAAGAAGATTTAATGCAGAATACGATGATACGCTATCACACAGGCTATCTGATTTCAGAGTCCTCTAACTCTGACTAGCTCTAACTAGGCTGATAGAAATGGTGAACCTTTGTTGTTGGCCTTCTCCAGAGGGTGTAAACTGAGAAAGGAAAGATTAAAAAGCTATGTTGTTGTCTAAATGGCCTGAAGTTATTTAATTTGTGGGGATTATAATTGTGGGGAATGTTCAGGGTCTGCTCTGACTGAGCATCACTAAAGAAAACACAGCAAACCAGAAGGTTAGAGCTGTTGAGAAAAGCAATCTCTAAAAAATTTATGACGAATGTCAGAGCCCAATGCGAGCACCTTTTGCTGTTGCCACTGCAAGACACAATTCTACTGGTGGTTATCTCCAATAAAAAATCAAAGAGAAAATGTCCATGGAGAATGGGATTATATTCATCTGCTTCTTTGCTGGGAAGTGGCTTGTGGTCACTGAAGGGCATGTAAATCACCATAGGTCAGTAATCAAATGCCAAAGAGTCACTAAGGACAACTTAAAAAAATATATTGTTGGTTCCTGCTCTTTAACCAGGTCTCTATTTGGTAGCGTGAGTATAAGCTCATTTGGGGCATAGTTCTAGCAATGGAGTCCTGCAAATCTGCACTTCACAGCCATGCAAAAAATTTGAAAAGGTAAACATGGAAAATCATTTACTTATAACAAATTTATAATTTAGATCAAATAGGTGCTGTCGAATCTATCACACAGTCTACACTATGACAAAGATCTACTGAGCATTAGCTGACTGATATATGTAACATAAACATCAAATGGCTCAGCAGACAAGACACTCAAAGAAAGATAATCTTCCATACCTTCTACCTATCAGCTACCTATCAGCATTTAAGTCCTCCAAAGGTCATACACTTTCTCCTCTAATGAGGAATAAGTTACCTTATGCACACATCTGTTCTTAGTTAATGAAACTTCTCTTCAATGGATTAACTTGTTGACACATAATATCTTGAAGACCTTACAAGCTATATGTCAAATTGTGACATGTGCACATATAAGGAAATACTTTGCTGGCAAGAGTGAAATACAAACTTCAGGGCCAGAGAGCTAGCTAGACGCTTGATAATTTCTAGCTCCAGCCTTAAGAGAAGATGGTTTTGGATATCAGCCACAAGTGCTATTGAATTTATCAACATGAATTATAAATTATAATACTGAGTGAACAGATAGAGAACAGTAGGTCCAAGGTGACCATGACCCACAACTGAAGTGAGAAGAATAGATTTATTCCATCACTTTGCTGGCTGGAGAATTTCATGAGCAAGCTGGGGCACATACACTGCTAAGCTCATTCCATCTTAGCAGGGGCAAAAAGCATGTGACCTGTTTCCCTGCCTCAGCATATTAAAGGGTCTGGCACACGCCCAGTTTACCTCCATGATATTCTCTGTGCTTTTTATGACCCCTGCTTTGATCTCTCCCCCAAGACAGGAAGCTCAAGCATGTCTTGGAGAGGGTCTCCAAGTTTCTGTAAACACTTATGTTATCTCTACACAGAAATTCTACTTCTCAAAACAGAGGATAAGCAGCACTAGGCATAATATATGGTTTCCCACACTTTTATTTGCCAGGACTTGGCATTCCCACATACAAGGTCACTTGAGTAAATCTACTATCCTCCTTGTCATTCTTCCACTTTTAATTCTTTCCTCCCAGCAAATCCTATTACCTTTGGGATACAAATTAGAAGAATTTAAAAAGTGGACAGGGCTGCAAAGAGTGCTGCAGAAGACATAGAAAGCAACATCTTATGTTCTCCACAACTTCTATAATTTAGGAAGGCAAAATATCAGAGGTGAAATTTACAGCCAAGGCAGCTGCAGTGGAACAGTTGGGCAGGGTGCACCAGGACATTTGAAAGATGTCTACACAAAAAAAGCAGAGGGAAAGAAGGGCAAAATATTCTTTGAAAACAAACTCCAAAGAACAGCTGTACTTTGTGGTCATTCAGGTGATGAGTGAATGGTTTGTCCACAAAATAAATATACTCCCAAGAACCAAGGTGGCATGAACACTGCAGATCTAATTGAAGGGTTTGGAAAGGATAAGACAACTACAGAACCTCATGTTTCTACCTTGCTGTCAGGAGTCATTCAGCAGCAACTAGAATTGTATTCTTCCATCTCCATTTCCAAGGCACTTATAATTTCTCCATCCCAGACACCAGGCCTGCAGACAACTGGTTTAAGTCAACTCAATTAACTACTCACTAGTTAAGATCTACTTAGAGTTTCAGTTGAAATACAAAGAGGACGTAAGAGCTGTGAAAATCCTTTTAAGCTGGCTTCTTAGCAGGGTCCCCAGAGCAGAAATGAAAGCTAAAAATGTGAGTACACTGTTTTAGCGGGGCACAGATAAATCCAGTGGAGGCTACTGATTTGTACAGTCTCAAGCTACTAGATTGTCCTTATTGGGAGCAATAGGTCATCTGCCTCAGGAGCACAACAGGAGATGGGAATTGCTGTCCTAATATGATTTGGTGGTTCTCACTGAGTTTTGAGTGGTAGAAACATTTACAGTGTGCAGCAGTCTGTTATACAGCTCCTTTGGTAATTCAGCAGGAGCCAAGTGCAATTGCTTCATACAAAGGCAAGATGATGGGCCATTAATCAGTAAATCGGTGTTGTCAAGGTAGAAGAGTCACTATTTTTAAGGTATTGATGATAGCAAAATAACTCACATTAGCCATGCTTTCTCTTCAATTGAACTTCAAGACCAAAAGCACGTGCTTTTGAAAGTCTGAATGGACAAAAAATTCAGAGTCTACAAAGGTGTTTTTCTTATGTTGAGGAATTATGTCATGGGCAGATTGCTAGAAATACTTACAGAAACCCAACTCCTGCAGAAGTAATAGAAATTCATTTCAGTCATTATTGGATGCAAGGATACTCAGTACACCAAATCACAAAATTACACATTAACTTCATAGTAGCTGGCACCTAATCAAAGCTGTCAAAATAACCATTTAGACTAATCGTTGTTTAGGATGATTAGCACATACAAAACAAAACTAAACAAAACAGTATATATCCAGCAAAGAAGGGTCAGGAGCTTCAAGTGTCAGCAAAACCCAGTAGAGAGTGAGGATTCTCATTACAGTTATTTATACATCAAAATAATCCGAGACATAGCATGTTAATTCCAAGACCTAAACTATCATCTTAAACTGGAGAGTTCAATGCTTAGCAACCTCTCCAATGGGTCTCATAAACCAGCCACCTGTTTGACTATGTTCCATTTTTTCTGTGCTGTCTGAAAGTCACATGCAAGGGGAGCACTGCTCACAGCTAGTGGTGGTGCCAAACACTATGACAGCACTGTTAGATTACATCTCATTCCTTCAGAACTAAGCTGGCCTCTGAGAAGGAACAGCACAGCTGGAAGTTGCCCTTTGCTTCCATGCCACTGGCTGCCTCAGTATGAGATTTAAAAATGCTACAAGGTTTTTTTAGATATTATGAAAATATTTCCAGGGACTGCTGGGAAGCATTGCCTGATCTGCATTTTGTTTTTAAATTAATCACTGCACTGAATTCAACCAATTCAGGTTTTTCAGAGCAGATAAAAACGCACCCAATTTTATTACTGACACCTTTTTTTTTTTTTTTTTTTTTAGAAATCCCTGTAAAANTGGGAAATCCCTAGACACAAAAGAAGGGTAAAATGGAAAGGACCAAACTACAGGTTTACCTTGTGGGACATGAGATTCCAGGAGCACAGGAGAGGTGACCTTTCAATCTTCTGTTGCAAATGTACTTTCTTGTTGTGCACTAGGCAGAGTGTATGTGACACCAACAGTGTCACAGATGGCACAAAATCTAGTATTGCCCATTAGCCACTTTCATTCTATCCTGCTGCTAATGAATATGTACAACACCTAGTTTGGTCGTGTGCTTGACTAAATCTATGTTGCCACAGCAGTAACAGCTTGCAAGACTGCATTCTTAGACATGTCACATATACTCTAACCATCCTCAGGTTAAATTTAAAGCTAGTTATATCATGCCTTACCTGATTTATTAATTCTTCCCTTACTATTACTATTGTACTCATAAACATCCAGAGTTTAAATTCTAAAATACATTTTACCTCCTCATGCTCCCTGGATAACCAGCTTGTAAATTAAAAAGCAATATAGCAGCTATTCTTTCTATTCTGAAGAAATTAAAGTTACACCATCATGATTGCAATTATTAATGAATCCATTTCCAAAATTACTTTTTTTATGATGTACATGTTAAAAAACAAATAATCGCAAAACGAATAGGCAAAACCCATAGTGAAAGGAGCATGACCAGCATTTGATTCTGGTAATTAATAATACTGAAGAGTTATTTATCAAATTATGTGGGGAAAAAAGTATGATATTAGAAGCGAAAGTGTCTTCATATTTGCACAAGAACACATAAAAAATCTGCTCCTGTGTGCATAGTTTGGTTTTCAACAGGATAGTCCCAAAAATGAAGGGAAACTCCATTTAAAGGGCTGCAATCAGCATAAGATTCAACTGCTTCTAGGAGTGATAGGAGTTTCACTGGATGCATAGACTCTGTCAAGCCAGTCTTCCTCAGTATAATGTCACCTGCTGACAGACTTTATTAAACTACATTCTATCATAACTTCTGGTGAATTATGGTCTGGGATGCAATGACAGGTGATATTTTTTGCTCCGTATTTTCTATACATCATTGCACTGTCATTGGTTTATTACAGTGCCTGACTTGATTTAACAAGGTGTGATGATTTATTGATTATTTTTTGAAATTCCCAGACTATATTTCAGTGGTTAGTGACACATTCTGTTGTCATTACCTTCAGCTAATTAGCACTTCCGGATTTATTTTCTTACTCAACTGACTGAAGATGAAGCACAACAGAAGCAGAAAATTGCTGCATCCCTGGACATGCTCAAGGCCAAGTTCAATCTTTGGGTCTTTGTGCAACCTGGTCTAATGGAAGGTGTCTGCCCATGGTAGAGGGGATTGGAATTCGATGATCTTTAAGGTCCTTTCCAACACAAATCATGCTACGATTCTATGACAGATGTGACACAAATAAGACTGCAGTTCAAACGCTTTGGATTGAATTTAAACCTGGAATTTTAGCCACCGGAATTCTACTGAGGAAACGGTATTCCACTGAATATATCACACATCAATATGGCTTTTTAATATGAAACTATACTGTTGCTCTTGACTTTTTTCACAGATCTCCTCTCTCTAAATAAAGTTCACCTCAGCAGAGTAGGTCAACAAAAAGTCTATGAATTGAGTCCCACTCAAAATATCACTATAACCTAAATGGTCTTTTAATACCCCTCTATAGAAATGAAAATTCCTCACCCCCCCCCCCCCCCGCCAATCTCTCTCTCTGTATATTCAGAGGTGTACTTTCCTGAAAACTAAATATAATTTTATATATAATATAATCCTAAATATAGGATTTTTCATGTTAATTCATACAGCAGGATAATCTAGGACTAAGGACATCCAACAAAAATCATCAAACTAAATGCTTAAATAGGTATGTTTGGTATTTGACAGGGGAATAAAAAGAAAGTGTTAGCAATATCTTGAAAAGCATTCCTGTCAGTAGCAATAAGAAATCTGTCATCATGACTAATAAATACTTCATAGCTGAAAATGGTTTATATCTCCTTCCCATTTCCACTTGTATCTGTATCATCAAATGAACTGCTGATCCCGAAGGAAACATGATCAAAGCCTGAGCTTGGAGTTTTCATCTTATCTTCCATACATACTGTGTCATTTTCCCTAACATTTGTTGCATCGGCATTGTGTTGTGCATTATCTTTTCTTTCAGGCATGTCTATGAATAGGTTGTTACCTTAGGTTTTCATTATATTGCTTTTCTTCTGTTAACTCTTAAATTGGCAAGAAAAATAAGTATAATAGAAACTCAACTTACTGTGATCAAAATCCTTCTCTGTCCCATTCTTGCTTGCTCAGTCTTGCTCAATCAGGGTAAAGCATCACAGGCAGTTTTATAACCTCTAGCTATTTTCCTCTAAAGCTGCAGGATGGCCCTAGGCAACATGCTTAAATCCACAAGCAGTATCAGATCAGTAGAAAACTTGATATACCAGTTTTATTGATTTTTTTTTTTAAATAAATGTTCCACTAGTATAACATTTCTCTATTTGGATAACAAATAATAGGTATACTTTATTACAGCAACATATTCTCAGCTATGTTTATATGTAACATTTATGACTTTTTATAGATATAGGAAACCTTGACCTTTATTTCCAAAGTTACTTGTAATATTTAGAAGGAGACAAGCAAATAACATATTTATGCTCTTAGCAAGTTTATTTTTATCACTATAATATAATGTCTGGTTGTGAAGACACATGATGAAATCTTTGACCAGTCAGCACCAGATCTTTTTTTTATTATTACTATTAGAATTACAAATGAGAATAAAAAAATACCCACTAAATGAAAGAAAACAATAAAGGATAATTGGCAAACAAATGTTTTTGTGGCTCCTTTTTTATGACATGAAATGCCAGGAAAGGATATCAAGGCAACGCTATAATTTAACAAATACAAGAATGACTAAGAGTCTTATTGTTTTAAACCTACTGGTAAATTAACTCAGAATCAGTTGCCAAACTGGAAAATCCTCAGAACGCTGCATGTATTTCTGGTCCCTTTTTATTTTTTTTTTTAAGAAATGTTAATTTAAACTGGAATGGGTTCCATAGCAGGACTGATACAATGATTAAATGACTGGAAAACTTTTTGTTTAGTTGAAAAATAGATTAAATGAACCTGGATTGTTTACTTTGCAGCAGTAAAATTGAAAAGGGAAGCTGATAAAATCTGCAAATATTGAAGGGACAGGAGCAAATACTAAGATGAGAGAAGAATTACTTCAGTTATGAGATGTAATTGTCTATGGTCATGCTAAAATAAATTCTGCTTGTAATAACTTAGTAGAAAAGAAGTGTGCTTTCCAGGATTTCACAGACAGAACTTCTGAAATGGAAATTAAAATGTGGAGGGAGCACTTATGTTCTTTGCAAATGAGAGAAAACCTGGCAAGGGATCATGGAGCAAAACAGAAAGCCTGAGTTTAAAAGCCTTCCCTAGCCATCTTTCTGACCTAAAGGTAAGGTTTGCAGGAACAGAACTGTTTTTTGAATGTCTGATCTCTCTTGCTTTAATCGTGTGGAAAATTACAGTTGATGCTTTTGCCTCTTTCTGTAGATCTCAGGTTTATCAAAGTGCATTGAAAAGCATTTTATTAACTGTTATGAGGGGAAGGTAAATGTTAAGTAACATAAAAATATGTGAAAACATAAGAGTGGGGATGGGAACAGAGCCTCAAGTACCTCAAGAAGCCAACTCTATTTTTGTTCATTAAATCACCTTTTTTATTTTCTCCTTTTCTAGCTGTATATCCACAATTTGTAATCTTCATCACCAATCCTTCCTCCCTCCCATACATATGTGCTCTCAAAGATTTGGTTTGATGTTAGGGGGTGAGAGCTACAGAAGGAACCAACACGAACACATCAGTCTCTATCTCACACTCAGTGCTAGAAATCCATAACAATTTGCTAGCCTGACAAGGAGGAAAAAAAAAACCCTTCTTTCCTTCTAATCTGTGAGCAGCTGACAAGTTTCCCTTCCCTCCTGCTGTGTGGTGGTGTGCGTGGCTGTGATACAAGAAAGTTACCCATCCAACTCAGTGTTAGCCACAGCTGATGTTTACTTACAGGGCAAATAATCAATTACCAGCTCTGCTAAGTTTTCCAGTCTCAGTATCCCTGTTCATATGCCTCACACAAACAGAAGCAGAATTGTTCCTGAGGTCACAGGGACAGATTGCACAAACTAATTTATGGAAACTGAGAGACATAAACCACTGTACAGCAATAGTGTGCAATTTTACTGAAACAGAAGGAAAGTCAAATGTAAATGGGCTTTTTTGAGTCTGGCCTAATAATTGACTTCTTCAATATAACAATTATCAAAGATATCCATGCAATCATTCTCCTTCTTGCCATATTATCTATTTATTGGAAACTGAAGTAAATTCAATGTACTGAAATCATTACCTTTTTTACCATTAGAGACTAATGAAGTAGCAACTCTAATTTTACAACAGCAAATGAAGAAAGAGAAATAGTAATGCAAAAACACTGTTTATATAATACAGTCCTACAACTCAAACCAGAAATTCCTCTCTAAAAGAGTATGGACAAACTCAGGGTAGAATAGATTTAGCAGTTCATGCAATTGTATAGGAAGTATTTTCTTTTCCCCTAAGATACTTTTTCTAAAAATAACCCACAGAATTTAATTACTTTTTAAACTAATTCCCTTCAAGAAGGTATAGCATCTTATAGTGTTTACTGTAGAAGAAATTACTTTTCCAACTTAGTCTATTAATGATAGTAATTAATGTACTTTAACATGGGGGATGATGGAATACATAGCAAATAGGGCAAATATACCAGGAACAGATGAAAATTCAGCCAGATTTATTTTCAGGGAAGGAGAAAGCACATTTCCTTTGAACACTGTTTGACATTAGCCTGATAAAATCTTTTCTGGATAAATGATTCAGACTAAGATACCTCTCTCTTCCCCCTTCAGTTTACCACGCTACTCATGTAATTTCTTTTCTAATTGTCATCTCTGTGGCTCTGAGCATTGCAGCTGTCCAAGATACAAAATGCCAGAAGCTAATTTACTGCTCTGCTTAACAAAAATAAAATTTATCATTGAAGGTAAAAGAAACTAGATCTCTGTCAGCTGCCACGAAAAATAGTAAGACGTTTGCATTTTTGTTCAAGAGTGCCCTTTCTCCCCTAAATTTTCTATAACCTGCTGGACACATTCTACAAAAGACTCATATTTCCCCATGAAACTGCAAAAATATCAACAGCTGGTGTTTCACAAGTAACAGACTTCTGCTTTAACGTGGGCACCATGGAAAAGATGTGGCTGAAATTGGTATACAGAAAAAAGGCACATTGCTTGAAGACTGACAGGTTCAAAAACCTCTCCATTACAAACCAGCTTAGAGTTCCATATTGTAATCTTATTTTCTGTGTTGAATCCCTCTGTCCTTAACAATAGTAAAAATACATCAATATGAAGGCAAGAAGAAGATACAGCAGGAAGGTTTTTACCTTTACAAGTTACTTTTACACATTACCTTTACAAATGTCTATCCAATGTTTGATATTCTTCAGATTTATTGAAGTTTCCTTTTTTTCCTTGAAACTTCTCTTAGGCTTTTGAGGACTTTGAGAACAGTCACTAAATAGGTGGAACAGGATGCTGCCACTCACAAACAAACATATAATGAAAACGGATGGCAAAATACAAGCTGGAAATAGACTCTGCACCGTATTTTTGTTGAACACTGATGGTATTATATTCTAGTCAGCAAGGATCTGCCCACATATCTTAAGGGACTGTTGTTAAGGCCAGCTGGAAAATAAATTTAAGAAACTCCTGCAGAACTGCAACCATATTCAGGGCCTTTGTTCAGATTAAACAGGAATTAAATTTATTTTCTGGATTTGCTTTTACTCATTTCTTGACACCAAAACCACTGGCATTTTATGGTATGTCGTTAGTTGTTGAGGAAGCAGGAGGATGACAGCTCTGAGGGATTCTGAAACCCCAACCGCTGGACCTGAACAGTTTATGGTGACCTATGGTCCTTCCTGTCTCCCACTTGCCCCAGAAAACAGGATGAATAACAAATACCACTTCATAACTGCAGGGTTTTCAGGTGCTTACAAGGAAAGAACATAACAGCAGAGCTAAAATCTGAAAGCAAATAAATCCAGAAACAGTCTACAATAAAACTTCCTCGGAAGCATGGCTGGAAGATCACTATGGCAGCAGCATTTAGGTAAATCAAGAAGGAATAATTGCATCTCATTTTTTCTATTTCTTTTGCTATTTCTGATAGCAGAATCACAAATTTACTATTTATTTTAACAAAACATGTTTTAAAAAGAATGCTTCAACCAATCTAGTGCATTTCACATAGGCAGTGTCAAAGGTGTTTTTTTCTAATAGCAAGAAGTTCTTGGATTGAGAAAGAGTTTTGTAATTAAATAGTTCAGAGAGATGTAAAATATCATTAGAAATACAGGCATGTATTTAGAGAAATAGGGATCTCTATGAGCCATATTTTTTAATGTATTTTGTTTTGAAAGCCCAGGATATTTAGTAGTGATTAGTGTGGATCTGCATGAATCTACAGCTATTTGCAGGGTATCACACTATCCTCATAGGAGGATTGACAGCAAAAACCTAAAGTCTCCATGGATCACAATCACACTTGAAGTGTTTTAGTGTAATGCCAATAGCAAATAAAGGTTCCATATTAAGTGCTATTGTTCTTGAGAATAAATTGCTTTTGTTCCAAACTCCTCTGATTGTCAATTTAAAATTTCAAGCTTGACTGCTTCAAAGCCTTAATATTCTACCATATTACTTTCAGGACTCCTGAAACTTTAAAAAAAAACATAAAATATTTTGTTACCAATATGGCTAAAATATGTAATCTGAATTGTTCTTTTTTTAATCTGATGCATGCTGCTGGACTGCATTTTAAACATTAATTTCAAATTGAAGATACGTAACAGCTTTCCAAAATATAGGAACTGCTTCGCCAGGGCGTTTAATATGTGCTATAATGCAAAAATGTCTATTTTTACTGACCTAAATTACAAGGTAATGAATTTAACACAAATTATTCTTGTGTTTGTTAAAAACTGTTGAAAATAAATTTTAACCATTCTTAGAAGTAAATTACAGTTATCTGTCAACACATAAAGAAAATGCTGACTTTTCTCTAGATTATTTTAAATTTATGTCATACATAAAAGATTTAGAAACACAGCCCAGCATGGTTGGACAAGAGAAACAACACACGTCAAAATTCTCAATGTGTCCTTTTCTACCTTGGTTTCCAAGGGTAGGAAAACTGTGCTTGGACTTTGAAAAAGCTATGAAACCTCCTGCCAGATTTCCAGTATGGCTGGCACAGAAACAGCAGGACAAGCTTCCATTCACTGAACATGTACAGTGACTAAACTGACAAATTTGAGTCAATACATATCCCACATATATTCCCATGTTTCCACTCTTCCCTAATCCTGACTGATGTCAAAGACTTGGGCACTGTACCTGAGCTGCATTGCCTAGATTCTCTTTTTCAACTTCCTGATGGCTACATGAGAATTGTAATTTCAAGTTCCAACTCAGCATATTCTGTGATTCTGTAAAATTTCCTATGATTCTATTATCAATTCATGTAACATACACAAATATCTGTCAATTTTTTTTCTTTTCATGGGCCACAGTGTGGATATGACTGACTATATGCTGCTTCTTACAGTCTTCTGTAGGTGCTAAATCTCTGTAGGAGATTTCCCACAGCCTTCTGCAGGAGCTAGGTTTAAGACATACCTCTGCACACAGCATTTTCCATTGACTGTTAGAGCATAGTTTATTTCTGGGACACATAACACTATGTTATCTCAAGGCTTTTGAGATATTCAAGCCAGCTGTGAAGGAGAAGTATAATTTGGAGATGCCAAAACAGGTTCTGTAAGCAGAATTCTATTAGCTTATTCTTATTGGCATTGCTTCTAAAATCTTGTTTCTAGTAGATGGACTCCTACTTGAGTTATAGGTCACCCACAAGTAAAAGCAAACTACAATAAAAGAGGTTCTCAACAGCACTTCTTCAAATTTCTTTCATTGTAAGAAGAAAGATAGGACGCAGCACTTCTAATCCAAGTCTAAAGAACTCAGTGAAAGGTAAATACTATAGAGAATGCACAAAATCCTTGTTTAATTGTTTTCATAATAGTATGACAAATTAAATTAATTAAACAAAAGCAATGAGCTTACTGCTGGCAAAGTCAGATACCAGAAGGCCTGAAATATGTTAAATGGAAACAAAATATAATGGACCCAAATTCACATAATTGGTTATTTATTTGCTGCCAGTATGCAATAACCCAAATATAAGGAATTAAAAGCAAAAGATGACCACATAAGCCTTCACCAGATTATGAGAAGAGAATTAACCTCTTAGATTATGGGTGTGCCAAAATTATAAAATATTCACTTTTTTGCAATATCAGAATTCACAAAAAGGTTTTTGGCTTAATAGAATCTTCCTTCCCTATGATTACTTCAGTAATTACTTCAGTCTGGGTTCACAGAGAAAATACTTCTAGTACACAAGTATTTTACAATTTCTTTCTTAGTCTTTCATTTTATTGTTGCTCGATTCTTCTTTTATTAATTCTCCACTTTCTACTGTTCTTGTTGGCTGGGGCCTTCTCTTGTGTAATAGTATGATCAAAGGTAAATCTATTCTACTTTGTGAAGTGTATTCTCTATATATAAATCAAAGAATTTCACTAGACTAAGGGAGGAAGGGATTCTGACTTAATAATTCTATTTATTTATTAATTATAGATAACATATTAAAGTGCTGACTGTAGCATGATCCACTGCTTCCTATTAAACTTAGCTCTATATTGACAAGCTCTTAAATAAGCACTTCATTTTAGTATTGAATGTAGTGATGTTGCTCCCATTTGCATCCCGGGTTGAGTACAAGTACTGGAAGGTTCTTACTGCATTTGTAATCGGTTCTATATTAATATTTAGACTGATTAAGAGACCTTCTCTAGCCTACACTACTCAAATAGCTGCCTCCTCTTACTACTGTACCTTGTGCCCTGCACAAATAAGTTCTTGCTTGTCTTATTCACAAAGGAAGCTTTTGCTAGAAAGCCATCTATGAACTATATTGTAAATTCATGTGCACTTACAGAGGCAGGGAAAGAATGAGAGAAATGGAAACCTGGAAGCAAGGCTCATTGCTGATAAAGCCATGCTGCACAAATGGGATAAATTTCAATTATTTCAAAGAATCTACTTCCTTCCCAGGATACTTCTGCTGGGTCCCAAATGTAGATGTAACACTACAGGGGTAGTACTAACAAGCTTCCATATGATCTTATGTGCGTACCAATAATATGCAACATGCTGACTACGAGCTGCCTAGGAATTTGCCCTGAGAACCACTGAAGAGAGATTTCAGTTCCTTAAAAAATTTTTTTGCCTGTGTTTCAAGGGTTTTTTGTTTATGGGATGTTGGGTCCTTTTTTTCAGTCTGGCAAACATTCTCAGCATCTTTGTATTAAATTCTAAAAGGAGGTTCTTTGTATATGGTGAGTCAAGGTGAGTTTCCCTATGGCACATGATAGAAGTTACTTTGTACCTGAAATTATGACATATTCTCTTAATCAATATGATGAAACTAGAAAGCCACTACTGCATAATAAGAAAACTAGCACAAAGAGCAAAAGCCTATACAATCAGAAAAAAAAGGATCAGAGGTATATGAATATAAATATCCACACCTAAGTGAAAATAGGCTTCTAAAAGAATAGAGATTTTAAAATCATACTTTAGCAAGAAAAAACGTTTTGATTCATTCACTAAATTGGACAAAAACATTATGATTCTGAACTCTCCCCACAGTCTCCACCAAAAAGAGAACATAAGTGTTTTTCAAAAAGTGTGCGGCACCTCCCCACATTGAAAGGCTTATTGAAATAAAAGGCACTATAAAAAATTAATTACCAGTCATTATTTCTAAGGTCAATCAGTCAGCATTTTCCAAAGGGGGAAAGCACAGATTTTATAAAAGTATTGCCTATTACATCATAATTAGAGAATCACAGAATAGTTAGGGTTGGAAGGGACCTCTGTAGAAATATTTTCTCTAAAGCAAAGGAAGTAATACTTTTTGCTAATGTAAATGATAGTAGCAACTGATCTTTGCATTTCCAAATAATGAAGCATAAAAGTCAAAATATGCAGCTTTGCCAGCCTATGTAATTTCCCTCAGGGTAAGCAAAGTTGAAGAGTGTTCCTACAATGAGAGGTGGTCTGTTCAGAGCACAGGAAAAGATAAAGGGATACTCAGAGCAGTGCTGCTCAAGAGGAAACATTTGATGATGTATCCTACTCTTTTATAGATTTTTCTCCTTTTTTTTTTTTTATTCATGGTGCTATTTCTCAACTTTTTTTCTCTTTTCTTTGTTGGTACTTATTTTGTTACATAATAGTATTCACTTTCGTCACACCTTTCCTGATCTCTACACCACCAGATCTGAAGATTTATGCTCTAGATCCCTAACAAAATTCTTTTATATTACTTACTATTTTATGACAGAAGAGTGTCTAACAGTGGAATTCTCCATGTTAATGATTACCATAAATTCTGCTGTTCCATAGTGAGGTAAAAAAATCAGATAAACATATTCAAGCCCCAAAATGGGCACTGAAAAATCAGATAAAATTGTAAAATATAGTGAAATAAAAAGAACTGAATTAGACAGAAGTTTCAGAAGGACAATCTCAGTGACAGGAAACTATTTTTCTCAGCTGTTTCAATATTGTTTCATCAAATCATTAAAGCCATATCACAATGATTGCATGGTTTAGATTTTTGATTTTACCACCAAGTAAAGTTATGATAAAGATGATAAACTATTGGGTAAATTATTGGGGCAGATCAGCAATATCTGCTGTATAAATGGAAATTATTATTTAATGTAGCTAAAAATAATAATGGTTATCCTTACATGAACTGAGTATTTTCATATGCATATTTCAGATGAAGGTCACCTTAGTGTTAAGCTCTATGATTTTATTGCACTGTAAAACATTCTCTGTAAAATCATTTAATAAATCAATTTGAATACTACCTATAAATAAGGCTGATAATTCCCGAACAGTAAAATCAAAATGTTCCGAAAACAGAGTGATTTATTTTTTCCTATCTTCTTACTGAAGCTATGGACCACAAATCTTTCAATACAGAAATTTTAATGAAGGTGTGTATCTCTAAAAAACTTTCATCTCATTAAATTTCATTTTCTATATTTTGTCTTTTAAACTACAGATCTTAAAATCAGAATAACCTGAGAAATGTGTGCTTTACAGTATTTTTATTGTATGTTCATCTGTTGAAAACTGCTTACTAATAACAAACATTTTAAATACATATAGCTATATAACCAAGCAAACCAGTATAGGCAAAGTCACTTTTTAATTTTGGTACTGAAATAGTATAAAAGCCATTGCAACAAATATTTTATGGTAAAATAGAAATTTCACTTCCCTCTCTGAATATTATTCAAATCCTATTGCAATTCTTAAATAGGATTATCTTTCAGAGAGATTAAAATAAATGATGTCACAATGACTGGTTAAACAATAAATTAAACAAGGCTTTGTATTATTGCACAGACAGTTACTATCACTCTAGCATCATTATTATGATTGGAAGAAAGGCTTTTACAATGTCACATTGTTTGAGAACGTGACAGGGTTAATGGCAGGTTCGGAGTTTCCATAAGAAATCAGACTCTTCAGACACCTTTGAGGCTTTCCCTGACCTCACCTTACAATATGGTTTATGGCTATATGGGCTGTACTCTGCTACAAAAGCATTGTCTGTTCTACTAAGTAATTAAATAAATTACTTAAAGTTTTACATGATTGTGACAAAACACCTTTATTTTCCTGTAGCATCATCCTGCAGGCTCTATAATCACACCTCTCTGAGTACTATTCCATTGCTCATTTTCATTCCTTTACTCTTTGGAAAAAAAAAAAAGATCCACAATATTCTCCCAAGAATTACATTCTCTGTGCTTAGAAAACAGACTCAGTAGTTTCTGCTTAGAATAGCATCTTAAGCTGCCAATATTTTTTCTGGGTTTATGGTCAAGCTACAAAAAAAAAAAAATTTTAACAATAGTTCTTTGTTTCACTTCTGAAAACAGAAGTAGATATAAGTGTTAGAATCCTTGTTGTCACTTCTGTGGTGTGTTCACATTTGGGTCTATAGCAACAGAGGCAAACACGGGTGCATGATACACTGTCACAATATGAGGCGCAACAGAAAGTTCTCTGGGTTCACCACTATGTCAAAAGATATAAAAAGGCATGAAAAGGATTCCTGACTATTTAACCCAGATATAGCAATCATATTTTACTTTCTGAACTACTGAATTTCTGGAAATCAATTGATACTTAAAAATAAGCCACCACTCAACTACAAATAAACTGGGTTGTTTACTTTGCATAATATGTAGAAAGAGTTCTTCAAGTCCTGCTATTCTGAAGATGCAGAAAAGACCATTCTGAAAACAGAGGATTCAGCAGGCAACAACGCGTCTACCTGTCTGGAGGGAAAAATAACCAAATTCTTCTTGTATGAACAAGGGTAGAAGGAACTGATACATCTCGTATTTCCCTCATTATCTTGTTCTCACCCTGCAGAATCTGCTATTGTGCTGGAATAGCCTGAGACAAAGAGGTAATAAAACAGAGGAAAGGGGCAAGATCCCCTCTCCCTTTACTGTCTAACCCTGAGGAAGCTGCTTGTACAAAGCTTATCACCATCCACTGCAGAAAAATGTTCTAAAAACATTTTATTGTCTTTGACTGCTTTCAGTAGGAATGGAGGTTTAGATTTACCCGTTGATCTGAGAAAAAAAAAAGCAGATCTTGATCTCCAACTAAAGTCATAATTTAGGTAGAATTGGGGTCAGCAATTAAGTTAAATCTGCAATGGAAATTCCGCTGCCTTTTGGTGTTTAAAAGAATCTAAATACCAATAGCACACTACAGTCCTCTATCCCAAATGTTTAGCTTGTGACAAGAAGCAAAAATCTCTAACTGTTTTATATCATTTTATCAGCACGATCCAGCAACCAAAACAAAAGAATATAGAGATTTGTTGAGCATACAGTACAAAGTTCACCTATGGGCAAAATACACAAACCTTGACAGAATTGTGAAAATGTGATCTTTTTTCTTTCTTTTTAAAGTTAAAATTCATTTTAGTTTTGAAAAGAAAATAATAGCTAAAAGAAAAGAAAAATAAAAGCCCAAAACTGTAAGATCTGTCTGTTCGTTGCTTACTCATCTCTTAAACCTGAATGAAAAGAAACTAAATTACTTAACAGTTATCAATTATATTTCACACTCTCCATTTAGAAAAAGGTTTATAAAAGGCATAGGGGGTCAAACATTCTTTTTCCTTCTAAAAATCACATATTTTGAAGTTCAATTAACAATTCAATGAATTGTCTTAATTCACATGAAATTATAAAGTCTCTTCTTTAAAGAAACTTAGAAAACCATTACAGTGTAAGAATTTTCTGGTTTTCAGCAGTTCAAAATAAAATTATGTTGGACAAAAAATGCTCAAATTGGTTAATGTGAAGATCTGGATCTTTTTTCAATACATAGAAGCAATTCCTCTAAAGCCAATATTCTCCTTATAGCATAATTTTATGCTCCCATTAAATACTCATCCTAAATCCATCCTGAAACATTAGTATACACCTTTGGACTGCAGAAATGCTTGGGTTTTAGCTGGAAAGGTGTTGAGAGTGCACAGATGGCCGTTACAGATTACTAAAATGGGACTGTGCAATAACTGTGCCAGCTGTGTAACAACCGGTCCATCTCTAAAAGAGATTGCAAATTCAAGAAGGTAATCCTTTCAGTAAAGGTCTGAGAGCTGCTTCAGAGGAACTGAGGCTCTACATTTACGAGGACAGAATTCTTTTACAGAAAGGACAGAATGCTTCTAGCATATTTGCCATTAAAACCATGTCGGTGGTTTAAGGAAATGAAAGAGCTCAAACACTCTCTTTTATATTACAACAATTATACCACTCAAGACGCAGCTCTGTTTTATTTTAATCTTTCTAATCTTACCATAAAAAATTAATTCCAGAGAGTTTGTATCAGTGGAGTCACTAGAGGGGTAGGCTGATTTCTAGACCATTAATCCTAGCTGAGGTCCACAGTGCTTGAAAACTCTCTCTTGAGGAATATCTGCTAGTTTATTTGAAAATATATGATGTCTTTGCATATCATTCAAGTAACAGGGGAAAAAACAACAAAAATTAAAAAGAACTGCATTTAGAAGTCAGCCCTGAATACTTAAATTTTGACACCAATGTTTTATTTTAAGGGGCAACAATTTCCCACAAAATTTTTCCTCTCCTTCATTTTATGTCCTATTTTTTTGTTCCGGCCTACGGATAAATTTAGCAATTTGACATCCATATTTCACCAAATGCCTTTTTGATAACTGCTGAAATAGTTACTATGTATGTTTGGTATCCTAGGGTTCAGTTCAATAGGGATAGACAGTAATAAGTATCTTGCAGAGCAGGTATTTTGATATCAGCTATAATTAATTAAACTTTTGAATAACTCTATCATTGTTATGAATATAGAACCGTCCTCACAAAGGTGTCAATAATGTCACATAAGACTTCAAAAAGAAGAAATTAATATTACAGCAGATACTGCTTTCTGGTGTCTCAGCTGAAACACTGAAGGCCAAATAAACTATACAGTCACTATTTTCTCGTACGTACAGATTTAAGCAAAACTCTTACTCCATACTGAAGCAATGTAGTAGTCACTATATCTTCCATGTTTATACTTAAATAAATACATGAATGAAGCAAATCTTCCAATCTTTTTGGGTTTTTTTCCTCTATCATGAAGAGCCAGATCTAATCCTTACTCAATATAAGGAACCTGATTCTGAGAAAGTATCAATACTAACAAAAAAAAAGAACTAGGTTAAGGACCTGGTTTTCACAAGGAGCTTAGTCAGCTGGGAATTTAAAATTCTCGTGTGTGCTTGAAAATCTTAAGTAAAATTTGTCCTTCCAGAATTTAAGGAGAGTTTTTCATGAGATTTGAATTGAATCAACAAAAATAACTGGGTTAAGTTTGCGGCATGGCAGTATGATTCTATCCTTTCAGAGGCTGCAATTCACAAATGTATGTATAAAGGTAGAAGACAAAAACTAGTTAAAAATATCTGAATCAGATCATACATAAAATACATGGCTCGAGGGGATAGAAAATGCTCTTATGGCTGGCTAAGCAGGAGAATAGCTTTGACTACCATCTTCTCCTTCCAGTAACAGAGATGGTAATGAGCATAAAACCTTTCAATTGTTCCTGCAGCAATGTCAGCTGGAGTTCAAGCAGTACCAAAGACTGCTCGAATGTCCTTTACAAGGCAAAGTTACTGTCCTGTTAATGATCTGTTTTGTTTTCCTGATAATGTCATTTGTCCTGGTTTATGCCTGACTTATACCACTATTAAGGAATAAAATCATAGGTATTTGCAATGATATAACATTTTAATACTAGTTTTTTTCCAAAAGTTCATGTATTCTTTCAGCGGAGGAGGTCATTATTTAGTGCTTCTATTAGGGTAGACCCAGGCTTCTGAGCTGAGCTTCTTTCTGGTCAGATTTAATGGCTCTTTTATAGACAATTGTATCATAAATTGTTTTAACTGTTCTATTTGGGCTTTTTTTCTATTAAGAATTATTGTTGTGCCTCTGGCTTAGGAACTTTACTTGCTAATTCTCCAGTTTTCTTACATTAGTTTTAGGGCTCCCCTTCCTGGAAGGCTCCTAATATTTTATGGGGTGACATTTCTCATGTTCCAACCTTCATCTGAGAAGTGACCCCTTTCTTAGTTTGAGGTGGATTGTCCAACCAGGGCAATAACATGACATACATTAAAGATCACTTTTAAAAAAAATGAAATTAAGGACACTCATTTATTTCCTTCTAATCATCCAAGAGGATGAGTTAACAGAGCTGAAATTATAAATACTTTTTTGGAAGTTGCATTGGATTTATACCCTTAGAAAATGGCTTTTTGTTTTCATGCGAGTGCAAACCAGTAACTCTCTAATATTGTTTAAAAGCGTTTCATTCACTAAACGTAATGAAAGAAAAACCTCACCAGAATTATTTGGAGAGCACCATACAGTACATTCTCTAGCTAAGACAACTAGATGGTAGGAAAGTTAGATAGTAGCCAGATAGATAATTTAAAACTGGCCAGGGCACGTGACAGGAAAAATGGCTCTCGCAACACTTTTTGTAGCTTAAGAGGTTGACGAACACTGGATTTCCCAACAGAAAATCCACCTAAAAACAGAGCCTTATGGGTAATAGTATTTCTGTCTACTAGCGTAGTTCCTTTCCCCCTCCCCACCCCGTTTGCTTAGGCAGGTAAAGGTTGGAAAATTAATAACTTTTGGCAGACATTGTAGGAAATGCATGCAGGAAGAAGCAGGGTAGGAGACAGAATTATTGATATTGGCGCTGTGGAAATAATAAAATGGCACATATTTAGCCAAAATTAAGCTGTTTATTTGGGGGCACTATTTTTTTGAGGTTTCTTCTCAGAAAATATATTCGCTAACCTGTTTACATTTGGCTAGCCCACCTTGCATGTTTTCATTCATCTAAATTGTGATATTTAATTGTTGGACCAAGCACAACATTTTTAGTGCATTTCATCCCACTCTTCTAGCAAAGATTTCTGAGTGAGGCTGGCTGCTATCTTCTGCAGTTTCATGCATTTATATTTGTATATTTATATACACATATTTCAAACATGGTATAAATTCCACTCCTCTTTCATCCACTAAAGACAATTAAGAGCTGTGAGATTAGAATGACACTCCTTCACTTTGTGTCAGAATTGAAAGGGAATTTTCTGCAACAACTTTTGTCTTTTTTAATGCACCTTTCAAATACAACTGAACAAAAAATCAAACCCAAAGATGCAACATTTGTTAAATTTCCTACTTTCTTATTACAAAGAATATAGTGGAAATATAATGTCTATGTATAGAACAGAGACAACAGGTAAGAGTTCAAGTAAAGAGGTGCTCTCCTATAGCTTGCACAACAATATTCTCATAAGAAGTAATGTGTACTATTCTCATTTAGACATCAAAAACACTGCTCTCATCTCCCCTTGGAAATAATGATACTTTATTTTGCTATTGATATTCAAGTTTTTGTATTGATATGTATGTAGGGCTCTTAAGATTATAAATATGCCTAGTGCCTTATGTACTAAGTTATAGACCTCACCTTAATTGTTTCAGCTGGGCATAATGTGGATACAAAACACTACCAGGAGTTGAAAGCAGAAATAGTATTCTAGGAAAATAGCCAATAAAAAGTCTTCTCACATGCATGTTTTCCTTGTAGCAGTAGTTAACGTTTTTGAGCTGGAAAAGACTGCCACATATCTCAATGAATTTAGAGTTTTGGCCAACCTTCCCAAAGTGCTGTTGTTCCAAATTTTTCAGAATGACTGCAAAAGCCCTCAAAAATGGCACTAACAACAGTGACAAAAAATCTTCCAGTTGTATTCTTATTCTATTATCCTAGGTAACACATTTGCAGAGCAACATCTGTGGAAGAAAAGGAAATATGTTATTGTCTCTGACAAGTTTGACAATATCTGGAAGCGTACAGGTAAGGCTAAAAGCAATGACCTAAGCATAACATCCTGCAATAAAGAGCACCTTTGTTATTGCCTTGAACTAAAAATTGCTTCATCTGAACCAGTACTTTTGTCCTGACTTCCATTTCTAGTTATAACAAATCATAAAAGGAATGTCTCAGTAATATTTTCACGTCTATACAAACATGCACACACACAGTAATAAAGGTATGATTTCCCAGGGTCTGGCAGGTTATTGAAAGGGAATTTCTTTAGCCCAGGCCTGGTGAAGGGAAAATACAAGATTACAGCATTTGTGGTGTCCTGCAAGAGAGTTCAGGTGACGTCTTATTTAGCAGTGTGCACCAGCTGCAGCACAATACTGAGTTCAAATTCATTTGTCTTCTCAGCAAGGAAAATTAGGCAAGACAGAATCTCACACTGTCAGAAATCTAATGCTTTAAACTAAACTGTCAGAGGTACCTCTGCTAGATACAGGACAGTGTACTCCACCTATCTGGAAGCACAAGAAACCTCCTCCATCAAAACCATCTGCAAATGTTTCATTGCCAGTACTTGTGGCAGAGCACTGCATCTGAGAAGTCATACCTGTCTTTCTCTTCGCCACATCTTCCACGGTCTACCTGACTTCTTTGAAAGCCTTTTTTTTAGCCTATTTTAATTTGTTGCATCACAGCAGACTGCGTCCTTCTGACATAAGAAAAAGGGAAACCAAGATCCAAGCAGTTAATATATTTAGGACTATATAAACCACTGTTTCTGTTTCATAAGGGGCTAGGATGTTTTTATAAATAGCTCATAAATCATAGAATCATAGAATGGTTTGGGTTGGAAGAGACCTTAAAGATCATCTAGTTCCAATGCCTTTGCTATGCACAGGGAGACCTTTCACTCAACCAGGTTGCTCAGGGCCTCATCCAGCCTGGCCTCGAACACTTTCATATCTTCTCTGAGCAAACTGTCCCATAATCTTGCCACCCTCACAGTAAAAAATTTCTTCCTAATATCTAATCTAAACCTCTTATTTTTCAGTTTAAAGCCATTCCCCCTTGTCCTGTCACTACAGGCCCTTGCAAATTGTCTCTCTCCGTCTTTCTTGTAGGCTCCCTTTGTATACTGGAGGACTGCATTTATGTCACCCTGAAGCCTTCTTTTTTCCAAGCTGAGCAACCTAAAATGCCTTTGCCTTTCCTCATAGGAGAGGTACTTCATCTGTTGGCCTTCCTTTGGACTCGCTCCAACAGGTCAGTGTCCTTCCTATGCTGGCGATCCCAGAGCTGGCTGCAATATCCAGGTGGGGTCTCACCAGAGAGAAACAGAGCAAAACAGAATTGCCTCCTGAATGTTCAGTAGACATTCATTTTAACATACACCTTTCTTGTCAGTTTTGTTGTGAAAGACAGAACAGAACAATCAAAGACATTATTTCCTTACAAGTCTTTTCTCATATGTTGGTCTCCTCTCCCCTTGGTCTCTGACAGCTCATTCAGATTTGTAATTATTGGTAGGTAATAGCATTTAGGAGAAGCTCGCAGTTGCACCACTAACTTAATGGCAGATGATTTTCTCCCTGTGAGATTCCTGAGCATATGCCCTCCTCGGTTTAGGATTTGGCTTCTCTTGGCAGTGTGTAAAGGTACAGATGGTATAGATTGTTGCCACCTTCTCTGAAGGATGAACTATTACTGTTAATGATGATATAAGAGCCTCCTACTGTTTCCTCTACTACAGTAGAGCTGTAAAAGTCAATTAGAAAAGTCTGGTCACATAAATTATTTTCACATTTTCCATCCCTCCAGAACTCAACTGGTCAAGGAGGATGGCAGCTCAAATGAGTCTTTTCTTCCAAACCTTTACTAAATGTGCAGTCTTTGTTTACTAGATAGGAAGCTTTAGATGTCAGTAAGATCACACTGCAAACTACAGCCAGTAAAGAATGATCACTTGTTCTTTTTGAATCATTCAAAATTCATGGTGAACACGTGTATTTAGACATTCAGTTTATAGGCCTTTCAGATCTACAAAATCATGTTTTTCTGCTTTATGATTCATATAAATATAAATTTTCACCTGCAGAGCGAGAGTAAAGGCAGAAAACTGAAGGGGATTGCAAGGAAGAGTTCAAGGTAAAATTTCCTTTCCCACTGAGCACTCCACAGCAGACAACACTCAGGTTGCAAGTGAGAGAAGCACGGAAGATTATTTTAAGAAGCTTGTAATACTATTGAACTACTGTGTTTTAAAACTAACAGTCCCATGTGCATACAGACATATTCTTGAATCTATTCTTCAAAGCAAACAAAGCTCTTTTTAAAGGTACAAGTTTTATATTTAATAATAAATAATAAAAGCATATAACTTTCAAATTTTAGTTAAGTGAAATATTTGATACCTACTAGAGCACATATCAATATTTTTAGTTTCATAACCAATTTTCCTGTCGTAAGGAAATATAGCAATGAATACAAATATGTTTTTGCACCTAACCAGAACTAGTATTTATATGACAAGAGTTCACTAAGAGCCTGGGCACAGAAAACTTGCAAATATTTTTCCCACCTGTATTATTTTATTCTACAATATCAGCTGCTAAACATTTATTTCAGAGGTGAGGCACATCACATTAAAAACTTAAGCAATACATCTAAGTTTCTGGCCTAGTTCTTAGGTTTTCCATTTTCTAAGGTTATAAATAACTGCAAATGTAGTAACTTCTACCATCTTCTTTGATTTACTTCACTTCTACACTAGTGACTGCCAGCTCTTGGACTAGTTCTAGCCATTAGATGACAAAAAACCCATATGCTAGATTTATCTCTTCTATCCTTTCTCCTATACTCTATTTTTTCCACAAAATTCAACTTTTAGCTTATGACATTTCCTTCATTTTAATGAAAGTAGCAGGCCTAGTTACTACCTCCAGCTTATGTGAGAGATCATGTTGCTTTAAAGAGTTTGCATGAAAACAGGACCTCAATCAAAATATTGCTTGCAATTACACCACTGTAGACTGCTTCCCAACTCATGTGAGCAGATTTGGAGCCCCACCTGGCCCCTCTTGCTGTGCATCTTTTATGACACTGGCTGCACATCAGTAACCAAAAATATCTCATTGATTTTAAAACAACTAACATATGGTTGTTACAATGCACACGTTCAGAAAACAAGGATAGCACAGATTTCACTCTATTTGATTCAGTGAAGCTCTTTAAAATGAACATTATATCTGTGGGGTTTTTTTACTTCCACTGCACATTTGCTAGTGTTGACTCAATTTAAAAAAAGGAAATAAAATATGTAACGTCACGGAAGGAGAAAGATACACTTAACATGTTACAGGAAAGAATTTATTATGCTAATTCTTTCTATTTAAGTATTTGAATCTAGATGTGATAATTTCTCCTGAATCAGCTAGTAAAAAACTGACACCCAAAGTGCTTGTCTGACGAACTTGTCTGCTTTCAGGGAGGCTGTGATTCTGAGGCAGTCTAAAAAGTTCTAGACTCTTCTAATCCATACAATCAACAACAGAAGTACACCCCTGTATATAATCTAGGAATTACAATTTTCTAAGATGGGTCCTAGATATGCATAACCTTTAAAAGTATCTGTCTTTTTGCAAAGAAAAAGTTGCTGACTTTTCCTCCTTTAGCATATCAGGATAGCTATTCCAGTAAAACTCAAGTGTTATAAATGGCAATTTCTCTGCAAATTCAATTCCTCTCAGACTTTACTGGCCTTCACCAATTCCTACATGGTCTTGATTTCCTCCTTGTTCTTGCTGAATCCATTTCACTTTGTTTTACAAATATATTTCTCATCCTTTCCCAGCAAGTTCTACTTTCCATGCTGAATGGATTCTATCCTGATCAGCTAGGAACAATCTAAGCTAAATTTCACAGAAGCATACAACAGCAGCATTTGGCTCACAGATTGTCTCAGCCTATAGCCCTGCCATGACAGCTGCTCCCATGATAAATGATAGGAGCTTACAAACAAGGCAGATCTGCAAAGGACAGTGAATTTCAAGGAACAATTTGCTAAGGTATTTGCAGAAAGAGTAGCTATTTACAATGTCTAGGGTAGCATTTACAGTGCAAAAATGGATATGAGATCCTTTAGCATTCCCTAGCGATACTGATGTTCTCATCTATTTTCACTTGTCTCCCGTTCTCTGGCTTCTTCTCATTCCTCCCCACACACATACACAAGCACACATAAAACCCTCTTCTGCTCAGAAATATTTTCCTAGGAAGTTTCCCAAGGACAGATTCTGGATAAATACACAAGATAAAGAAGTAAATTACAGGAATAAGAAGAGTGCTTTTTAATTGTTTGTGGCACAGTTGCTGTATTCCAATGAAATTTCTACTGCTTTCTAACTAAAATACCATTTAATATGTAACTATAATAAAAAATCTTCTGACATGGAATCTAATCTAATTCCCCTAAATACACGTTTTAACCCTTGTACTGCCTATATTTTGACAAGACTGTGCATAGTCTTAATAACTGGGTGATAATAGAATAAAAATTTCTAAACTGTCAGGTGGTTTAGACAAATCTAACTCCAACATAAAAAACATCTATACCTGAACTCCCTACAATCCAAAGAAATATTTTAAAAGAAATCACAGCAGCACTGATCAGTAGTTAGAACACTAGAACAGATCTGAGAGTTTGAAAAACTTTATTTCCTTTACTATGCAAAACAAAATATTACTTCTGCCTGAGAAGTACAGAGTGGTCACATAACCTGAGGACTCAACAGGCCTGCAAAACCTTCCCCCTTAAGGAAACACCTGTTAGGATTTAATCATACATTTATCTCAGAGTAAGCCAATGAAGTATTATTTCCCAGATGGAAAGAGATTCTTAAAATGTAATCAGACACAGGATTTCATTCTGTTTAATTATATGAGCAGTCACTCAAAGTGAATGATATAGAACAAATAAAAACCATCCTTGCATTTCAACTCCTCACAAAGGGGCAAGAAAATATTCCAAAGTCAACCAAAAGTGTCCTAATAAAAAAATATTTCTAAGTGTAATTCTGTAAGTCGTTACCTTCCATATTTGAGTAACATATTGATTGCCCTTTCAAAGTCTTCCATTTTCTAGGCACTGAAACAGAAAGTAAGAGAAATTTACTAATTGACAGGATGAATATTCACATATTCTAATCTCAACAATCTATCTTAGGCTGAAGCTAATATAATAGTCTCCTTAGGTCTAGATTGCAAATGCTTGAGAAAAGAAGGCTATTGTTTTGTGCAATTCAGACCAAAAAAAAGGAACCTCCTATCCTGAACATCTGGAGAAGTAAAGAAAAAGTCCCAATGGTACAGGAAGGATAGGGAGAACTGCTTGACTTAAACAACCACATTGATGATTTGAGTATACCACATTATTTTCTTTCCTCACAGCTTTTTACATAACCAAATGCTTTTGTCAGCATATTTGTGACATCAAAGACCAAACCAAGAAAAACAGCTATTGATCACTGACATTTACAAGTGTGGCACAGCAGTACTTACAGATACATGGAATTTTCCTGAATGCAATACCTTTTTCCATTGCAAAATTAAAAGGAAGCAAAAGTAGAATGTTCTGTGGAAGACTTATTGCTTAGACCAAGCTCTCTACATACATCATTTCAAATCAAAGCAAGAACTGCTCAGACTCACGCATCTGCACTGAAGCAGGTGAATATGGACTTGGTTGATTCTGGCAAATTCCAGGTAAGTAGAGCTACTCTTTGAAACTATGGATACTTAATTACTTGTAGAAAATAAAGAATAGATTGAAAGCAACTCATCCCAGTACCTTCAGTTGTATGGTATGAAGGATATTCATCTAAGATGCAGACTAACCATACAAATCAAATTTTGACTCTGAGCCTGGCAGAGACTCTAATTAAAGAAGCATATAGATTTCTAGGTACAGCTAAAGGTATAATTCATGCACATAATAAGTACTATAAGCTGCTTCCACTGTCAAACATATCTGAAAGTATTAAGTAGGAAATGAGATATCACCTGATCATGCATTGTTAAAGGCAGAAAAAAAGTCTGCTAAAACTCAGACCTCATAAGATAGATTCCTTGCATAAGCTCAAAGGAAACGAAGTTGCTTGCTTTCAGTATAGACAATTTAGTTAACTTTCAAGAGCTGTGGCACTGAGAAAAATACTTCTCCCTGTCATGGTTTAAACCCAGATAGAGATGAAACACACACAGCCACTCACTCAAGCCCTACTCTCTTCCCCATATTATGGTGGAATGGGGAGGAGAATTGAAGTAAAACTTGTACGTTGAGATAAGAACAGATTAATAATTGAAAATAAGGTAAAATAAAATAATGGTAAATAATAATAATAAAAATAATAAAAAATAATAAAAGAAATCCAAATGATAGACAATGTAATTGCTCACCACTCTCTGACTGATGCTGCACCCCCCTCCTTCCTGAATCCAGAGTGGCTGCTCCTTCCAGGTAACTCTCCTGGTTTCTATAGCAGGTATGACATTCTGTGGTGTTCAATATACGGTTGATCAGTTCAGGTAATCTGCCCCAGCAATGCACCCTCCCAGAGGCTTTTTTTCAGGGGTTTTGGGTTTTTTTATTGGTTGGTTTCTTGGGCTTTCTTGAGGGTTTTTTGGGTTTTTGTGTGCCTCCTCACTGGCAGAGCATGAGACTAGGAAAAAAGTCCTTGATTTAGGACAAACACAATTTAGCAAAAAGAGCAAAACACTCTGTTATCAACATGATTCTCATTCCTAATCCAAAACAGGGCACTGCAACAACTACTGAGAAGAAATTAACTCTATCTTAATTGAAAGCAGATCATTCCTTTTTCAGCATTTCAGGCTGTCTGTACAAAAAAAGAAAACAAAAAATCGTACAAATGGTACAGATGGTTTCACCTTCCACATGAATAGAGTACACGATCAAGGGGAAAGGATTAATCTGTGGAGAGTTTTGTGTGCTCTCTGTTGCTGGTGTTGTTTGTCGCACACAGAGAACTGCTGCAGTGATCAGCAAAGAATTTTTTTTCTGTACCTTCTTATCTGGCCCTTTCAAATCATAGAGAAACCTACTGTGTTCTCATCCCCAATCATAATCAAATTTGAGCCACAGTTTCCCCATTGTGCTTTATCTGCAATTTTAAGTTGGCCCTGTATTAACTTTGCACATCATCTCATGTGGTCTCATCAGGACTTTAGACAATGTTGAGACAGATTTGTTTACTGACCATATTCAGCTCCAGACTACAAATCACATCTGAAAATGCCAAGCTCTTCTCTCCACAGTGCATATACCCAAGCACAAATCACTTACAGATTCATCATGCTGATACAGGAACTCTTAAATTTAAAAAAAAAAAAAAAATTACAACACTAATTGTTCTCTGACTTGCAGAGTTGTAAATAGAAAATAACTCTTTTTAGTCAATTATGCTACAAAATTATAAACTAACCTAAAAGAACAGAAAGTAAAAAAAGCACCCACATGTTCTCTCCTATGTATGTTAATAAATGACTGGGAAATGCCAAATCCTTATATAGGGTTTAAGGCAAATGACATTTTTGTTACCAATTACAAAGTGTTATCCAAGATTGCTGACATGCTAAAGGAGAGACTTACCAGTTTTTTATGGCTTCATTACAGTGAGGAAAAGTATTAAAATTATTACCTTCTTACAGGTGATCATGTTACATCCAACTCTCCCAGGGATGCATTAATACTGGGGTAAAAACCGTATATAAGCTTCTTGATAATTTCCTCATATCAAAATTCCTGCTGGAACAGCCAGACAAGCACAACGGGATGCTCTAAGGTACTCAAAATTTTACATTCATCTTTCCTGATTCTCCCTAGAATTTGTAGATGTACTAGCATTTTCAGATACACAGTATCACTGTGTATCTAACTCCAGGCACTGACACAAACACAACGGAGGCTTTTGTCAAATCCTTTTTTCCCTATGACATGGACAAAAAGAAGTAATAGAAGTTCAGATAGTATCTGACATCTACGCACATGGAAAGATTTTTTTTTGTGATTTCTTATTTGTATTTCTTTTACTGATGGTGCTGTAGAAACTGAAGATGAGATAACTTCCAAAAAAAATAGACAAGGACAGTATTCACACTTTAAAAATATTAGCAAGCAAGCAAAAGTCCCAACCAAGCACATGTGTTTTAAAAATTATTCCATTTCTTACATAGAATTATTCTTAAGAACTGCTTTAGTAATAAATAAGTACCTTTTTGTTCCTTATTTTAGTCACAGAAATCTGATTTAAATCTATATTTTGGCTCATTTTGATCTATATTTGCTGAGCAATTAGTGACTTCTGCTGCTTTGAAGGGGCTTGCTCAGAAACTGCAGGTCATCATGCAGTTTCATCTGAAAAAAAATGTTCTTCCAAGGCTAACAGGCAAAACTAGGAGCTCAGACTTGTGGTCATTTCTGATGGAGTTCTGATGGAGAAACATGAGTGAAGATCCAAGAAGCAAATTTGTTTCTCCTTTAGAAAATGAAAAAGCCTTTTTACCTTGTTAGGGAGTATATAGAATTATTTACCTCATTATCTTTCTACCAATAAAAACAAGAAAAACAAGGCTTATGAAGATAAGCCTTGCAAATATGAAAGGGAAATGTAAATTGTTGCTACAGAGGAGCTGAACACCCATACAAAGTTGGTGTAATACTAATCCCTAGGAGGGCTTTGATACTATATCACTTGTACAAAATCAACAATCTCTTCCAACACAGCTGTCCTGAAGGGAAGAAAAAATCTTAAATGCTTAAATGAGAAGTCTTTAAAAAACATAAAAAATCACAGCATGCTTACAATTTGCAAATCCAACTGTTTTCACACCTCTTCAAAACAAAACTCTACAGTATCCAGACTGGTGAAATGAAAGCAAAGTAAATAGCAAATGCAGAAGTCAAGAGGGTAATGACTTCATTTGAACTATTTGGTGAACAGATCAATAAGTCAGTGAATCAATATTGGGGGGCTTTTTAATTATAAATTACATCCAAGCTGAATAACAAAATGAAAAATGATATAAGAATGAAAAATATGTCAAAGCTGACATAGTCAGGAAAGCAAAAAGACAGACCTACACTCTGAACTTTCAAAACTAAATATGACAAATTTTATATTATTAAGAGCATTAAAGATCCATCTATCATTCTATCACTACTCAGCAGGGTCTGTAAATCTTTATTTGACATATTGAAACAATTATGACTTAAGACATTCATAGCTTTTATTGTTGTTCTTATCTGGTACGGAATGGGAACAAATGGGAACAAAAATAATTTTTGCACGTGAAAAGAAGGATAGAAGTCAAGGAAATTTTCTGAATGGTCCCAGATTTTATGCAACTGGAAGCAGGGTCAGTGTTTCCATTTTTATTATTTCTTAATATTTTCCAGCTGAGTTAATGAAGATAGAATAGTAGGATCAATAAAGCCTACAACAGAGTTTATAAAGAAGAAATCTGCTCTCAAGAAACATGAAGTATGCAGAAATGCATGGCAACATTCCGCACCCTTGCAGGACAGGAAGACTATGCAGGAAAGAGGTAACATGTGAAATGAAAATGCATTCTGAAAAATGATAGAGGACAGCACTGCAGCCTGCTCACACATACTCATACCGCCTGGGGAAAAAGGAAGAAAACATGAAACTGAGAACTACACAGAGCAAAGCAGAAAGGACAAATTCAATTAACCTCTGCCAGAGAAGGCATATTTTCCCTGTTCCTTCATTATCAGTCATATCACTTTCAGTGTATATTGTCAGGACTTCAGCATAGGAGATTTTGGTAGGCAAAAGTCAACACTTGCATCATATTACCTTGTCATCTCCAAAGCAGAAAACCAACGGAGTTTAGAATAATAGCAGGAATAAAAGCAAACAATACGATGTAGAGTCTTGACCTGTAAAATAATTAAATATTTTTCTTCACTTCATATTTAACTCCTGACATATATTTCATATTGCTATGTCATGCAGCAGAAAAGTGTAACCAGATTTCACTATATCTGGGGTATGGTTAAATGGAAGCAAAATGTAGATGTAAAAATTCACCAGCCAAAATAAAGCAACAGAAGTATTACAGATAAATCATCATCATCAGCTGGAGGTTTGTTGCTTCCTTTGAGATGAGTAATTATGAAGTCTAACACAGCAACAGGCACCCTTAATCTATGAAAATGTGTCAACACTGTAAAATATAAGCACAGTCAGAAACATTTTCTGAGCACATTAAATTCATTGTATTTTATTAGATGTAAAGTCAGTGTATCAATCTATGTACCATGGTCAAAAGAATTAATTCTTTTTGCATTCATGCAAGTTTTGGTTTCATGCTGAGGTGTAATAATAGGGATTATAAAAAAGATTGAGGTCCAGAAATTATGTTTATAAAGAAAATCAAGTGTCAGGCTTAGAGACTGTTCAAAGTTCTCTTATTCAGTTCACTATCCTTTGGATTACATATGGATTATATCCTATGAGATATTGTGTCATAGGACATGGCTATACTATTTAAATTTTAAATAAAATTTTAAAAGGACAAACAAACAGAACAAGCCAACACTACTGTGCAATCGCTGCCAGAACTGTGACTGGAGGTGAATGCCCCAGCTCTGGAAGTACAGCACCATTTCAGTGCATGGCACTGGCAGCAGATCAGGCACCCTGCCACAGAGCATCTTGTTAATTTAGGTGGACACAAATCCCATAGTGCTGGCTTGAAGCACAAAACCTCAGCTAGTTTGGAGGATCTCTGCACTGTGCTGCTAGGAAGCCCATTGTTTCCTTAAGATCCGCTACTTGCCTATAATTGTTGCTCTCACCATTTCTTGGGCATTTGAGGAGGGCTCAGGACATTTTGAAGGTTTCATCCAAGTGGCTTGGAGGCAGGGAATATCTCCAGATCCACTAACACAAGCTCCTGAAAATAAGCAAATTTTCTGAAAAACAGGGGGTGGATTCATTAGGCACAACTCTTCACTTCTGAAGACATCATATCACACAGTAAACTTACAGATCTGTGGCACAAAGGGTTTGCACCCTGGGATTATTTACTCATTTTATTATCATGTAGGCCATGGCAGAAGAAGAAAGGTTATATTATCTCTGTGTATACTGTGCCAGTGATATGACCACCATTAGACCACTCTATCCAGGTATGGCCTTTGCATTTTAGAAATAATATCAATAAATTGGAAACAAAAACAAAGATAAACGCCCATGAACATTCAAATAATCATAATCTTTGAGTTATAGAGAAATTAAGAAGTTAATTCAATGTAGTACATTGCAAAGAAACATACAACCTGGATAAAAAAGACAAGGTAAGCAGGTTTTTAAGTCTATCTCCTCTGCTTCTCAAATTAAGATATAATGAGATATATACAAGTTGTAGACTAAAAGTTAATAAATTAAATATAAAAGTTTTTGCCATCTTTCTAACAGAGAGTAAAATTAGCCATTGGTATAACTTACCAAGCATTGTTCATCAATAAAAATATGAGATTGAAGGCTTGAGGTTTGTTTTTTTTTTCCTAGGAGCAGTGTCTAGTGAGCACTGTGCATCTTCCAGTCAGATATCATTCACAGAAGTTCTATAGCTTCTGCAAAAAGTAAGTCAGAACGAGATGATCATGGTGGTTCTGGCATCTCATCTAAAAATTAATGAACTAAAGCACCTAAAAAGTAATAAAGAAACATTTAAAATTTTGCTGAGGTCTCCAGAATGGCATGCAAATACCACAATACAAAACAATCCTGTAATTTTCTGTTACTTTTCCAAAATGCCTTGTAAACTATACACTTAGAGGTTCAGTACCTGTGCTTCAGAGTACTAGAATTTTATATTAGCAATTTCAGTAGAAAAAATCAAACTACCACCAATTCTTGTGTGATTTTTTCTATCCATTCACCATTTTTCTACCCATGAGAAAGCAGCCAAACCAAAATCAGTCCAATTTATCTTACTTGGAAGTAACCTGTGAATTTCTCTCTGTGAGAAATGTTCCAATGTTTTTATTTATGGGGGCACTCTGGCTTTGAGCACATGACTAATACATTTCTTATTTGCCTACAAGAAAACTTGTATAAAGGTGATTCCAATACGGTTAGACAGATACGTTTGCAGTATTATCATTATTATTATTATTTTAAAAGCTGACATTTCCAAAAAAATCTCATTTTGGAACATTCCTGAAGTACTTTATCAAGCAATGACATTCAAATGGTCTCTGACATTTGTGAAGACAGTTTTTTTCATTAAAAGTGGCAAAACTCTTTCCTTTGGTATGCAGCTACAATCAAGGATATTTACTCACCATAAAACATATCAAAATAATGGATGCACTCCCAGTAAAGAAAATTAATTTTAACAACTCAGGTAGAAACACGTACATTTTTGCAGAGAAAAATATCTTTGTAGTGACTCAGTTTGTTTATTGCCTCTTTGGAAAACCATACTTCACAATTGTTTTGGACTCCTTTATTTTTCCAGCACATGCCTTTGAAATAAAACAAAATTCCAATACTTCCAGCAGTAATTTTGCTTCCCTCAACCTGTGCGCAAAAAAAAAAAANCCTGTGCGCAAAAAAAAAAAAAAAAAAAGAAAAATCCATTTTGACTTTCAGCTGGCCTATTAGTTAGTTAATTAGTGCAGCTTATTACAAAATCAATAACAACATGCCTTTGCTGATAATTTTCCCATTTACAAATGTGAATATACAGGGCTTCCAACTACTTCATTAGTGAATTTATTTCTTGGAAATATTCTTCAGTGAGTAATGCATTAAGCTGGCCTGAATTCTCTCCACATATATAGAACACAAATAAAAGTGAGAATGAGGGAAGACTGCTTTCTACATTTCTAATTCTACAAAGTCTGTTTAGTTACCAGACTTTTCTTTGCTGTATGAAACATCAATAAAACACAGTATTAAAAACCCACACACTTTCTATATTCTTTAATACAATGACCTCTAACAATAGAAATATAAAGAGCAAAATCGTCTCACTCTGACTCATGTAATACCAGCAGTATCAATTTTGTGTGCTTCTGAGCTCAATAACATTAGATGCACAGCTATCTCTGGTACTGTAAAACACAAAGGGGAACATTTCTGGTCAGATAAAAGCCTTTTAGTACTCAAAAGCAGCAGAGTAATTCTAGCCAAACTAAGTTGCCAGAATGTGGGAGATGTGTATTCTAAGTTTAATTTTGTCTCAGTGTTGAAACATTATTTCTCTTTTTGACCACCTTTGACAGGTTTCCTAACCCCTCTTTTCCACTCCCTCTTTTACTTCTTTACAGGAAATAGGAGACCTACAACACATGTAGTTTAGGCCAGTTTACAAGACTGATCCCTCAAGGTTTGCTAGGAGCTTAAATTATTCTAATTGTGTGATGATACTGGGCAGAACTCAAATCTTCAGCGATACTTAGAAGGAAGTAAGCAGTAGGATTTGTACTTGTTCACAATATCTCACTTAGTTCCAAAAATATAAAATACAAAAAGTACAAAACCACAAGCCCTGGAGAAATTCAACTTCCTTCATTTTGGCTCTTGGATAAGTTACAAAGTGTTTCTAAGCATTGCGGAGCTAAAGAAGCTTCTTATGTGGCCAATTAACAGCTTCTCATACTTACATTAGATGACTTTTAGTGGCATAGATATATTAGAATATTATGTTAATATATTGTAATTTCTGGTCAATATAGTTATCTATCTAGTGGTATATGGTTGCTTTCCCTGGTAGCTGGAAGTCTGTGTGAGTGGTTATGTGCCTTGATGATCTGTTCAAGTATTGTAAAGCAGCAGGCTACGCACAGTAGTGCTGTATCTGGTTCTTCCCTATCCTGCTAACAGCTCACGGCTGACAGTTCTAATGTGGAAACACAAATTTCTTCTTTCAGCAGCATGAAATATGCCTCTGGCATCTTTCTTTTGCACTTGTCAGTCATGAAGCTGTACTATACAGCTTTTGAGAGCACTGGAGCAGCAGTGCTAACACAAGAATTACAAAAATACTGGAATTCAAGGATCTGAAGGGAGGTTTGTTTTCATGGAAAACACTGGGAAAATGCTTTTCAAATATTCCAGACTCTATGGGATTATGCCAGTGCTTTGACTGTGCCTGCCCCAACATCTTACTTGGATGATCTCCTTGTTGCTTTGAAATTAGTGCAAAGTCTGACTTCAGTTCAGTTTGATCTGCTCAGACCTGGATTTACCATTATTTCTCCCATCACAGAACTGACAACGCACACGTAATTTCTGTGATAAAACTGCCTGGATAGTTTCATCTTCTTACCACAATCATTTTAAAAGAATAACCACAATAAACCAAAAATTTTAAGTAGTCGCTTTAAAAAGCCTTTGCCCCACAGCCAGGTGGTCTATGGGAACAGGCTGAGATTTCCCAAGCTGAACCTCACAAAAATTGATATATGTTACTCAGAGCTCTGATACACAGGAGACAATTGGCTATTGAGATGAGACTGCTTATAGAGCAGTGTAAAAGGTGTTCCCAGACCACAATTTATGCCTCACTTCCTCTAATTTCAATCATATTTTTATCTGTAAACCAAACAATCCTATGCCCCATAGAGGCCCTTCTGTGTAAAGTTCCAGACAAACCGATGGAATAGGAATGACAGACTAGATGTTAGTATAAACATTTTCCTCTGAAACAAAGACCCGGTCTAAAACTCCTCTCTGTACATGGGGCGTGGGAAGTAAACTGATCTACAGAACTGGTTTTATTTCTGCCTTTTTTGCCAATAATGGAAGCTACAAAAATCCAACCAACTTCAAAGAACTTATCTCTCTCTTGATAGTGCACAATTTTTCCCCCATGTTTGAAGAATAATATACCATGATGAAAAAAACGCCAGGCAGAGGATAGAATAAAGTTTATGAGAATTTATCTATATATATATTTAATAGAAAAAATTCCTAGCTCATCGTCTCTGGATACTCAACATGTTTTCTACAAATAAAATACTCCAATATCTGCTTGTTCTGCAGTCCCAGTGGGAATGTGAACTATATTTTAAAAAGCAGATTTGTCTGGATATGATATAAGATGAAGTGCTTCCCTCAGGTACACCAAGGAGTCCTGCTCACTGCACTGCAGAACTGGTCTGCTGTCTTCATGTATCACTGTGGGTGCAGGTACAAGCTAGCAGACATGCAGAAAGGAGTGCTCCATCCAGAGATAGCAAAAATTTGTAGCACTTGTGAAAATCAGGTTAGTAGAGACAGACAAATGCAAGCAACGAAGTAAATAAGATTTAATTCTTTCAGGTAACAATGCACAGGAGAAAACCATGGGCAAAGGTGGATCATCAAAACATGAAGCACAGCTACTTAAGCAGATGACCAAAATGGTTCTCAAAATAATTTCTTTCTGCAGTACTACATGCTGTGCCATAACATGCATTATTAATTTTTCTAGCAGAGTAAGTCAACAATATTTTCTATGCCATGTCACAGATCAAAGACCCGGATACTGTTCCTATTAAAAATGACAACTGTGATAATGATTTTTGCTAACATTCCAATGACCCAACTACATTATTTTTTTGTTGGGAGCAAATGCACAGCATTATTGAACCTTACTACATTCTCTTTGCTAGAATGTAAATGGAATGATAATTTTCTTCCTCCCATGGAAAATAAGGTGAATTTAAAAATTTGTTTATACTGTAAAAGCATGGTAGTGTTGTAATCCATGGAACATTTGCAGAGTATTTTCGGTTATTTCCGTATAATCAAACCTTTATTGTCAGTCCCTAAGGTTTTGAATAAATTTTGTGATGCCACTGCTGTTCTACTGCACCATTTGCTCTTAAAAGTTAATCATGAAAGAATGCAAGTTTTGGAGGAATTGAGTAAAAACTTCTAAATACCAAGAGTAGATAAGGACAACTGAATTATTTGCACATTTCTTTAGAATCTCCCTCATGCTTAGACAGCTCTGTATGGTGAGTCATGTTGGGATGCAGGTGATGTATTTAACATGTAGCAAAACAAGTTATACAGAGTAACTTCTCCCTATTAAAGTAATAAAGTCTACTGCCATAAGAATTGTGAATCTTAGGGGATTAATGCACAAGGTAGCCAGACATCCCCACATAGTTCATGCTTTGTAGGGTTTTCCCCCCTTGGATCTCTCTCCAGAGCTGCAAGATAAGGTAAGAGAACCTTTACCTTTACCTTTCTCACTGTGCTCCTTTCCAAAGTCTGCTCCTTTCAGTTCCCTTATGTCTTGTGTGAGTATGTGGGACCACAGGGCTTACAATTAATTCCTGAGAATCTCTCACTTTTTTATCAAGTGTACGATTAAAGATGGAAAGTTCAAACTACCGTAGCAGAAAACTTGGGTGCTAGGAAAATTCACCACCTCTGAAGTCAACTAAAACACCGCCCCACTGATTGACTGATCTCAGGAGGTCAAATGAGAGTCTTACAATTAGTTATGAAAACCATTTTATATGGAACAGGCATATTAGATATTCTGAAATAAGATCTCTTTAGAGACTAGCACGCTATGTTTTTCAAAGTGCTGTCCTGATGACTTGCTCACAGGGGAGTAAAAGATCAAACATATCAATAGCTTTGATTTATGTAGAACAGGTGAAATGACATGTTTTTAGCAGTTTGGCATTAAAAAAAATCTGTCTAAATATGGATTTCATTCATTTGGTAATTTCTATTTCGTCTTCCTAGTTATTAAAAACTTGCTGGCACAATGGCCTTTTATAAGAAATCAATGACTCAATTCTAAATTAAAGTCTTTGAAAAACTCTTCAGCATATGGCTAATTTTGTTTGCTCTTGCTATCCATAAATGTCTGTGCCTTCAAATTTTATATTTACATGTTACATGTGTTTGTTATGTGGTCTCATAAGAAGAAGCAATCAGGAAGTGACAACATTAGTGTCTACTTATATGCTGAGGTTTGAAAACAGATCTTAATATCTTTTCAATGTTTCTCAGGTAGTAGTTCATGGAAACCACTGTTAGGTCTGTTTCTCAGTATTGACTAGAATTAATTTATTATAGCTGATTAAACGTAAGGAACTATCTTTTGCACCACATCATGACACTTTTCGCTATATTCTAACATTAAAGAAATTCCTTAAGTGGAGAAAAAAAAATCTGTAAAAGCTTACCATAGAGGCAGGCTGGAAGACTACACCAAAGTCTCAGACAATCCCTAGATGGAAAAAGAAAAGAAAAAGAATATGTTTATTTAGTAAGTTCACTTTTTATGTAGTGTGTCGAATTCTCACGCCCATAACAGTTGCGAAAACTCAGGACATCTCAGAGTTGTAACAAAACAAAGGTCAGTCACTACAAAGAGTATCTGTATCTCATAGCTGAACATTCACATTTAAAGTGTGCACACAAAGCTTTTAACTCTTAACTTGGAGTTGCCACAGATTGCCATGGGAACTGAGGTCAGGAACTGGGAATGTTTTTTAGTGAAGGATCATAGATAAAAGTAACTTTAAACTTGCATGACAAAGAGTTTCCTTTGGTTTGGTTACAGGTTCTACACCCAGTCTAGAAATCTAGAAAATTTCTGACCGCTGAATGGGTTCTCTCTATAGCTGAAATCTTTAAAACCTCTGGTTTATATTCTCGTCCTTTCTTTTACAGTCCTGTTGAAAGCTGCTAATCAGAAAGGTAAAGGGCAGTTTAAGCAGAATATGAACTGGACGGTTAAAACTTTCTGACAATGCTCTTCCAATATAAATCAATAGGTTTATGAGGATCTAACACTTACAAAATGATTGTGTCTCTGTGCTCAGTCACTCTTTGATAATTGAAGCAGGGATTTTATGCACTTGAATTCAGGAGAACAGTACAATTCCAGGGAATTAATGTTTTAAACCAAGAGAGCACTACGGCTCATTCCCAAGCACCGCTTTCTAAGGTACAGTTTGACCATTAGCCATTGGTGATTCAACCATGCACATACATTTAAGGTGGGTAAATTTTTTGAAATTTTTTGAATTGTCCAGGAAACATAAGGCAATATGAGCTCTAATAAAAGCAGAAACTATCCCAAGGACCTACTGAAAAAGTGGGGAGATAGAGGTTTCTTGCATTTTCTGTTTCTTGTGCTCAGTTTGATAGAACCAAATGCTTGGAAACTTCTTCTCTTTGGCTTCTGTTTGAAGAATGTAGAAATCCAAATACAGAATTATAGTTACAACTTCACTCTTTTCCAAGAGTTTCTCAACAACAGTTCATTTCAATGAAACATTCCACCACAACACATTTTTTTAATCAATTTTATATAATATTTTCCTTATCAGTTCAGTTGATAGCACCCAAAATTTCAAGTCTGAAGACATGCCTATGGTTGATAAATCTCAAATTAAGAAAACAGTTCTTAATCCTGGTGAATCCCTGAAAATGTATTTTTATACTCTACAAAAAATAACTATTAAACACTAGCTGCTGCTAGTATCTTCAAATGTGAGTGGAATGAATTCCTTGTAAAACGAATTTTATGTGAATGTGTAGAAAACTGGGAATTATTTAGTGAAAAGTAATGAACACCTTTCCACCAGAAGATGGATGACAAGAAACAGTAGTCAATACTCCATTAGCAGGTCCATTATAACTTTGGAATAGAAACTCACTTTATTTTAGCTAAAACAATTGTAAGTGAATTTTAACAGCTGAACAAATGTACGTGCTAATCTACAATTACAAAAGTTAAATGAATTAGTCATGCCATCACCATCACTTCTACTGCACAAAAAAAGTTTGTAACTCATTATAAGACCCATTATCAAACTGTTCGTTATGACTACACACACTTTTATTGTTAATGTTGTTTCAGCATTTCCATTACAAACACTTTTTCCAGATTTAATCATTGCTGAAATTCTTCATTGGATCCTTCATTTTGGAAGGTGTTTATAGGAATGGTTTTAGTACAATTCTAAAGAACTTCCAGAAGTGCAAAATAATAGTTATTAAATAATTATTTCAGGTTCAAAAATTTCCTTGCCATTATGAATATACAAATGTCAATTCAATTCAGGTCAAAACTGAGAGCAAAACCCAGGAAAACATTTTTCAAGACTGAAATGTTGAAAACATGAGAACTCCCTTGTTTTTTCTCAATATTCAGTTAATTTCTTGGAATGTTCCTTCATGCAAAAATCTGTTACTCTCATAGTGTCTGGATTTCAATAAATGCAATGAGAAAACTAGAATTCATTTTTGCTGATCCAACAGGCTTACAGAATCTGGACACTATTTCACATGCATTGTCTGTCAGCGAATGTACATTATTGAACTACTTACTGACATGATTTAAAATAGTTGCCTTGTCTCATTCCACTTGAAATCAGGAATTCTTGGTCTGCAAGTTCAGATTTCATATGTTTTTTTCTCTCCCATAATTTAAAAATGATCTTAAAAGCTCGTGTGAGCCTTTCCTGTTCGGGAAAATTCTGCTGTTGGAGAGAAAAATGTACACAAAGGAGTCAGGAAAGCATATTGCACTGTGTCCTCCAGGGTGGTCTGTCATGGAAGAATATGTTACTTGAGTTTTGTGAGTCAGCGTGAAAAAAAAATTCTACATTTTCCTACATGTCCAAGAAATGAAAGCCTCATGCAGGACTCCTCCATTAAAAGTGTCTTTCACAACACAAAATTAAAAAAAAAGAAAAAAAAAAAAAAACAAACAAAACCCCCATAATTCTGGTCCAGCTCAGTTGTTCAAAATGTAACACTACCAGACAAGAATTTTTTTAAAAATACAGTGATCCAGCTGTACTAGAGCTGTTTTTAAACCAAGTTTGGTGTTGAGGAGAGATAAATATTCTAAGCCCTTTTTTTACATTTTGCATAGTTATTCTTACCATGTCAAACTTTCCCAGATCTCAAGATAATGAATAATAATAGTGGATCAATCCTGGTCTATTTGAAGAGAAGGCTTAAAACTAAACCCCGTTATAAAGAGCTTACCATGAAATGCTCCTTCCCACTTATCCATGAGGCCAGTTGTGTGATGGTTAGTACATGGTGGTAGTGGTAGTACATGGAGGTTCTCCCTTAGGAAGGAAATCTGAAAATATTTCAATGGAAGGTATAGGTCTCTAAAACAACATATTTTATATGTTCCCTTGTGAGAAAGAGTCAAAATACATGTACATAGACAAGCCAGACAGATCGACTTCTAGCAGCTCCCATAGCTTAAGAGTATATATTGTGATTGCTGCATCTCAGCTACATCTACCGAATTTTGCTCTTGGCAGATAACTGCGTGCAGTCTGCAGTGCACACCTGTCTGAGTACATTCAGATTTCATGGTGGATGGAGTCACAGACTTGGGTGCATACTGATGAGAAATGCTACTTTGAACACTTTTACAGAAAGTAATTGAGCTGTGTGCGTTTTAAAGAGGTAAGTGATACTGACTGCTGGACGTGTTGCTCCCCTTCCACCTGGAGACCACTGATTACCCAATTAGGGCTGACTCTATCACTGAAAATGAAGGACATTCAGGAGAAAATGTGGTGATATGAAGAGTGTTGACAAATGCAACTTGACATGTTTGAAAGATCAGGGAATTCCTAAAACAAAACCCTGTGAATGTAACATTCTTCTTCGAGAGATGCAAAAAATTCAAAAGTAAAGGACTGTAACACATGTAGAAGGAGTATCAATAAACAAGCACATGGTGTTCAGTCCAAGATTCCTACACAAATCTAAAGGTAAAATGAATGGAGTACAAGCATTTAAAAACCTCTTGGTTCTCCAGACTTGCAAAAAAATAAACGTGACTCTTTTTCTTCAAGTTTTTATTACCAGAAAACAATTGGAATAAAACCCCAAAATTATGCCATTCTTCAAACTACAAGGCTCTCGTAACTACAATCCAAAACCTACTTTGCAAAAAACTACATTCTCCTGCCCTCCCTGTGTCCCTTTCTGCATCTTCCCAAACCAAAACTGAAAAACAATGCAACCCTGCTCCTCAGCCTTCCACTATCTAACCCCTGTTGTGTTTGCTGTAATTCCTGGATACAGAGTACAACCTTCTCCAAAACTGTATTTTCACAATCATTCTGCATGTTTTAGAGCAACTTACATGTAACTGAATCCCACTGTCCATATCAGGAGGATCAAGGACAGCAAGAACTGTACCTTACATCCCTGCAGAACCAGAGTCTCTGTCTAGCTTTGGAATCTCTTAGACCACACACTGCTTCTCAGCCCAGTACAACCACAGCTTTCCCCAGCAGTCAAAGCCTTGGAAGGGAAAAAAATCGAAGTGTGAGAAATGGTTTCAGCATCGCTCAGGATAACACTGTCTCCACAAAGGCTTTACTGAAAGTGTTTGTTATGGTTTAAGTCTTGTTGATAAAAGTAGAACACACTTTAAAGTGGAACCAAAAATTTAGTGTTAGCTCAGATAACATCCAAATTATTGAAAGTACAATACCTCTCATTAATTTAGATACAATAAGATCAATAGTCTATTAATAATAATAAAAAAGGCCTTAAAACTATAATGAAGGAAAATTACTATCCACTCCATTTCTCTCATGTTGTAGTCTCCTCCTTTCCAATGTCCTCCTAAGTCAGGAGATTGGTGACTTCAGGCCTTCTCCAGGCAGAGCTGTCCTGTGACATGTCACTGAGAGTTACCAACACTCATAATTATCCACCAGGAGCAGCACAATGCTGGTGATGGGGATCTTTTCCTCATCACTCTTGGATTCACCTTAATCTGTTTTTAAATATTTTCTCATCACAGTCTGTTTCCCCTCCCTTATGCTCCCTGCACTGGTTTTCAGGTGAATTTTGAAAGCTGCACATTAAGCTCCCACTGTCTCAGCTGGCACAAAGGGCTGTTGTTTGCTGGACTACCACACTACCTGATATGCCAGACCTGTTAATCTACTCCCTATGTGTGTCAGATATCAAGGATGAGGTTGAGTTAAAGTAGACAAGCAAGAGTCAACTCTAGAAAATTGTTAAAATAGGCTAAAATCAGTTCAGGCCCGTCAGGTCAATACAAGGTCTATCTATTTAAACTACCATGGCAAAATTCCTATTTACTAAGCAGTGAAAGACAACTGTTTGTTTCTGGATTCTGGTTTCTACCCTCCCTTCATATGTTCCATTGGCCAGAGGAAAAGAAAAGATGGGTAGGGAAAGCAGTGGGCATCAACTCCAGCTTCAAAACAGCTCTAATACAGAAGGTGTAGACTATCACAATTCTTTGTACTAGAATTATGTAGAAGTTACTAAAAGAAAAAAAAAACCCTTAAAATCTCCTCTTTCCCTTTTTGCTCTTACAGTATTTCAGACACTTCTATTTTATTTTTCTTTCTCTTGAAATTTCATAATGAAAATTCTCTAGGCTTAGTTTTAGTTTTGTACTTCAGTGTTACGTACTACTAGGAGCTGCTTTTCTGATTGTGGCTTTCGAATTATGTATAATTACAATGACTGTTTAGATATTCATTGTTACTTTTTCAGCATGGCTGCAGAAGCTACTAAGTAAATTAAGTAAAATTCAGAAAATTAAGGGATAAGATTATTACTGTATTGCACAATCTCAAAACAAATCTTCATATTTGAATTTAGTTGTGTCTGAATAAAACACCATACTGAATAATTAGATGTCTTGAGGAACTTGGGGAAGAGTTCTGAGGCATTACAGACTCCTACTTACCAGAAAATTATCATTGCAAAATATAGTGATGGATGAGAGGTTGTCTGGCTCATTATTTATCACTTGTAATTTTCTTTTTCCAGCTCACTAGCTAGGAACTTCCATGCAGGAAAGTAACTCATAACTGCAGGAATTGTTACCATCCCTTCATTTGAAATCAATGTGGCTCCAGCACTGTTTATGTCTTGGTTATACCAAAGCATTCTAACAACACTCAGATATGTGGAGTGAAAGATCACTATAATTCAGACTCATGACAGTAGCACATTAACATTTATATTCTAAAACGGTTTTTGTAGACCATTATTTAACACTGTCACTGAAAGCAGTGACACATTTTGTACAACCACAAAATAGAACAATAAAAATATTTTTGAAGTTGAGGGGGGAGGTGAAATGTTTTTTGAGAAAAGTCCCTTGCAAATCTTGCAACTTTTTCAGGGTTCTTTGAAAGTGATTGAAAAGTGTTTCTGAGACACCTCAGAAAACTAACATGATGCAGGTCAGTTAGGTTTCTTTCTATCTCCTGATATTCTTGTTCCTGTTATCAAGCAGAAACTAGAAATTGATTTCAACAATTCTGAGTCTGAAATGGATGACCTCTAGATACCAGGTAATGATAGTAATATCAATTCTCATTCTTTGAGAAGCAAGAGTGTTAACAAGAATAGTAACAGGTGTCAAGGAAGGAAATAAAATGGCAACACTGAAACCCATTGGTAAATATTACAGTGCATTTAAAATACAAACAAATGTTACTACACAAATGAGAACATCGGGTGCACTAAATTCATCTTGCAGGTGTGGGGAGCCTCTTCCTTACCTCTAAACTCCAATGAAGATCTTTTATCATGAATTATCCATTGGTTAACTTCAGCTTTTTTCCTATGGACACCAAATTGATTCAATAATTTTCTCCGTGCTGCTTTCAGTGTCTGAATATGTCTTCAATTATTTTCACATGAACTGAATGATTTAAGAAGAATTTGACACAGGTGAAACAGTCTCAAGAAATAATTGCACTTGTACAATTTCAATGAAAATGGAGGCAAAAGATCCTTTGAATACCTGTCCTCAGAGAAAGACTTCAGGATGACTTTTAACCTTCCTAGACTCCAAAGTCAAACTGATCTGAAAGAAATCTATATGAAAACAGACTGTCTTGCATTCTAGATTTTAGGGAAATATTTTTAATGGAAAGAAATAATAAAATAATTCTAAATCTCTGACTCTTTTTATTGTCCTTCTAATTCTATTTCCAGAATAAAAAACATATTAATTGGCATATCAATATATTTTCTAAAACTATTACTTTAAACCCTGGCACATAAATCACAGACATTTTTTGTAATATGGAACTAATAAAGAGTAGGCTAGAGGATCCAAATAAATCTAGGCCTCTTTCCTAGCATGATTGAAACAACCTTTTTTTCTTTTGATTTACCTCCATCAGCTTAAAATGAAATTGAAGCTACTACAGTGAACCATTCAAGGAAAAATATCACTATATATTTCTCATTTTATTAGTTCTATTAGTGCACAATTTACAGATAAGCCTTACCCTGCTCTACTAGTTTCATAAGGCATGACTTTACCGTTTTACCTTTTCACCTGCAGGAGGATGTATTTAACAATAGTTGTTTAGCTGTACTTCAGTAAATGTGGCATGAATCAGAAACATGGCCTAAAATCCAAAAATAAGCTAAATGTAGTGGAAGATAAAGTGTATGAGATGACCCTTTAAGTTTCATCTTGAAAAAAGCCATTTTGTCAACAACTATATCCAAGAGAAAATCCCCATTTTTTGGATACAGCTATTTTACACCCGTGGAAATGAACAAAATACTCTGCAGGAACTTGCATACAACACACAGCCCAGCTGTTGAGTCCAAGTTAGAAGCTATATTTCTGCTGTAGTTTAAGGTGCCTTTGGTATTCCACAGACAAATCATGGAGGTGATAGACAAAATGAGGCATTATTCAATAAGGACAAGCTGTAAATCAGATGTCTTCCATGGAGGGATGCAGATTTGTGTGGGTTTCTGACTCAGAGATTTTACTGGAAAAAAAGAAGGCAGATGTTTATGCACGCACACACAGAAGTGATTTATGTTAATCTTACCACAGTTTATTTTATTAGAACCCCCTATCTTTACATGTGCTGCATCAAGTGTATCAGCAGGGGTGTATGTTCTACTGGAGAATTAACTAAAATTCATTCTGAGAACAGTATTGACGTTATACACAACCCTGTGTAGGGATATCTGCAAAAGAAGGGTCAAGATCAATTCCATTAACCACAAAGCATCGCTGAAATAGATTTTAACCCCTTGGATGTAATTATCATGATTGCCATTAACACTACTCCATCCTTTTGATGGATCGAATGCCATTAGATACTGAAGTTTTACTGAGACTGTAAAGTTATCCAAAGCACCTGAGGATGGATATTTTGTGTCAGACTCAACTGATACCCCAAATTCAGCCAAAACCAGTTTTAAATATTAATATTTTTTTTAAAGGGAAGGGTAGTCATGTCCTTACGTTATCATTTATTCTCTTTTTTATTTGCAGATACTGATATAAAAACATAATGGAGATCAAGCCAATGCCATCCCCCTCTCCACCCTTTGCGCAGAATTTTCCTGGAGGAAGAAATAAGGAATGTTACCACTGCCCTGGACTGCAGAACCTCACTGGGACTTTGTTTCCTTATACATGCCCCACCTACTTCCAAACGATGAGGTGCAACTAAACAAGCTACAACTAGGAATTCATCACACACTGGCCTCTGGAAGGCTATTCCTGGACAAGGAAGCAACACAGACAAAACTACAAAAAGACAGACTTACATATTGTTCTATATTCTGCTTAGGAAATATATAATGAAATCACAACCTTCTAATTCCTAAATTCATTAATGTATTTGGGTGTTTCAGGTCTGTTATATCCAGAGAAGTGTTTTGAGCAGAGAGCTATACCAGATAAAATTCTGACTAAATTTTCACTGAATTCTGCCAGGATCAAGAAAATATGAAGTTAGCTGAGAATGTTACTTTCAGGGCCTTTTAACCTCTCCTATAGAAATCCCACCATTAAATAGAACTCAAGGTTTCTCCCCACATCCACCCGCCTATCAAGGACTCGAAAATTCATAACCTCTCTTGTCTCTCAAGTTTTGTATTTGATACCTTCTGAGCTGCTAGGCACAGAGCAACATTTTTTGTGCAAATGAAAAGGTATAGACATTGGTTTTTGGAATATAAAACTGCAGTATCTAACTGTGTGTAAAAGGAGGCATTTACAGATCGCAAAAATAAAAAAGATCATTTAAATATATATGCTTTATTTAAGCACTTCTTGAGGGTAGTTTAAGAATTTGAAATCGTTACTTATAGAGACTCCTATAACCCTGCATTGAACAACTTTACACTAATCTAAGAATGTAGAGATTCTGTGACAAATACAAGATATTAAAAATTAAGTTCTTCAAAACTAAACTTTGCTGCAGACATCTCCCTTAATTTGTCACTTATTCATGGATGCAGAACACATAGAACCTGCCTCACTGCAGTATCTGGGGGTACCAATGATGTCAAAAGCTCTAAAATTATTCAGTGAGGGTGTATTGATCTAATTGAGCACGGCTAGATCTATGCAAACCTGCAACATTTCCTCTTCAACAATATAAGCTAGGGTGTTAGTAAAGTGGGTGGGAGGAGGAATCAGGAGCAGCTGTATGCCGGAAAAGTTGATTAGGAATGTAAATTATGGTGGAGAATATTTCTGAAGCTTCCAGACTGAGACCTTAATGCTCTTTAATACTCAAAATCAAGAGTTATGAATTGTGGGTTAAATGTTATCTTCTATCCTGCCGTAAATCCAGACTAGCTATTGTCTCCAATGGGATTATATTACCAAGACCAGTTTTTTCCCCTAACCAATTTTTGTCCTTATCCAATTACAAAATCATTTTATAAACTAGTAAATCAGTGTTTGATTACACAAGTAGTAGCGAATAAATTTGTTTAGAAACTGTGGAAAATGTTATTGACCATTTGTTTTTAACTACTGGAAAAAAACCTAAAGCAATTTTGGTGGCCCATTAGTAGGAGCTGTTTTTCACAGCTGTGTAGAAGCACCATTAAAGTTCAGGTTAACTGCATGTTAGTCCTCATAAAATTATTAACAATCAAGGGAACCTGTGCCACTTTTTCCAAGTTGTCCAGACCAGAATTCTGCTCTGGAAATTCTGAAGTAACTTTCACATAGCCTTCAGTAAAATCATAGAATGACTGAAATTAACAGCATTATAGTTATTCCCATATTTTCAAGATAGAGTCCATAAAGAAATGAGCCACATACTTGACTTTCTCAGTTTTAAAGATGTAAGGAAGAAAAATAAGTCCAATTTGCCACTTGCAATATTATGAGATAAGTTATATATTTAGTCCTTATTAGTTTACTGAACTTACTAAACATTAGTTTCCTAAAATCATTGGTTTACTAAACATTTCATATGATGCTATGAATAAGAGAAAAACTGTCTAAAGAGGATGTTAGCTATTTGAAGAAAGGTTGCCTCCTTTGGATTTGGCAACTAGGAATTAAGTTTGGCATTTCTGAGGAACATCAGCAAAACTACCTAGCGCAACTTAAAAACAGGTGATGCCTTTCCTGGTCTTAAAAATCAAGAGGCAAACACAGTTAGAAGGGGTAAAAGGGTTTTACCTTGGTATTTATTGTAAGGATCCTTAGGTGCACCAC
>VWZQ01003155.1:57490-127731 GCA_013397015.1 Myiagra hebetior | reverse complement strand
AAACAAGTCCAAGAATGTAGGCAAAAAGCACCAAGAATACAGAAGTTGCAAAAAGGTATAACGGGTATAAAAGAAAAGACAAAATTCATCATGGCATCACAGGTATAAGTTAAATATTTTGGTATTGGGTGTGTGTTAACCTAACTAAGAAAAAGGCATAATTTTATCAGTATAATTTACACTGATTCAATACGTTTGAAAAGCAATTTAAATGCAATGGCTTTCATAACAGTTGCTGGGAGGGGGCACCATTAGTGGCCCAAATTTGGTGAACTCCTCATAGTTCCCTATAGTACCATAGTCTCTACTGGATTCTACTGGCAGCAAAGAATACCTTGCAACCAGAATGATGGCATGCTAGTGTTTGTACTCTAATACAAGTCTTGTCTGGTGTTTCACTGCCATTTGCTGCATTCTTCCAGTGGTCATAGTTTTTATCCATTTTCATGTGACTGCTCTGAAAGAGAGGAGAAAGCTCAAGCCTGTCAAGGAAATTTCACTGCTAAGTAAAGCTGCAGAGAAATTTACATCTCAAAAGTCATATTTGGCTATATAGGAAAATCAGCAATCCAAAGATAATGTCAGCCCTTGTGCAAATAAAGGGTGAAATGCCAAATGTTATTTAAATTTTCAAAGTTTGTGGCAGTTGCTTTATTAAGTATGTGAAATCTGAATCCACTCCTGAACTTGTTTCTCAAATAGTAAAATGATGAAAATACAATATGCAATGTGTGCTGGGATTTAGTCTTTTTTTTTTTTTTTTTTGGTATTTTTAATTTTTAATAAAGTTCAGATTACAAGGAAAATAAATGTTGACAGCAACAGAATATTTTGCTTTATCATTAATGAATAGTACTTTGTCATGAGTTTAGAAAAGTATGCAATTTCTTCCCAATGCCCAAAGAAGGTATTCACAATCATATTGACAATCATAATGTTCATTCTTTTTCTAACACTAACCAAAGTCCTGAAGGATGGGGATTTTGGTCTTAATTTATAAGTTTGTAAAAGTAATTCTGGATTACATTGCTGTAAGAAACAAACTCTATCAAGTGTTTTTGTTTAAAAAAAGAAAAAAAAAGCTTCTGAGCTTCTGACACGTTTGGACTGCAATATCACATTCAGAGTAAAAAATTCTGACATTACCAGTGAGCAGTCAGTTTATCAGGCACGGTTTTCACACCCTATTTTGTATTTGCTTCTCTTTGCTGGCATAGTTAATACTTAGTAACTTTTTTTCCCACTATGAAAAAGGACCTCTAGCAAATTTGAGGAAAAACACAGTAAACAACAACAATTCTTCAAAGGACATATCTAACAGCATTCAGTTATGGAACAAGTATGCAATAAAAATGATCATTAATAACTAATCATTTTGTTAGCTCTGTTGACTTTAAAATAACATTGGAAGAAAAGTACCAATAAAAAATTAAAAGAGTGGCATATAGATAATGTAATACTTCTGAATTCTTCAATTTCAAAGAGTGAATAATGCAGCAAGGTCAAAGATTTGTATTTAACCAAAATAGAATTATATTTTCAGGTCCATTTTCCTTCTCATTTAATGACTATCAGAAAAGTATTCAAAGATCCTCTTTGGTAATAAAAAACTAGGGCTTAGGATTTCGCGTTCAGTGCTTTCCTGTACTCTGAACTGTCAGTTGTTTTATTTCTCTTTTATAATGTTGATCTCAAGCCAGAAGGTTTTTTCTCTGATTAGTAGCCACTGTAATTTCTTTCAATTCAAGTGCTTTTGCTAGAGGTACATGGACATAATAGACTACAATTTAACCCATGGCATTTTAAGATTAAAAAGTATGAAGTTACTCTCAAAATACAATGGTAGAGTGTCATTTCAGATGTGCCTCTATGTTAGTCTCACTATCACTGATTTCCAGTTATTACACATCTGAGATAAAAACCTACTGCCCAAAAAATGGCATATAACAATCTTCCCCTGATTTCCTTCCCTTTTTACACATAGGTCTCTTTCTTTCTTTGTGCATTGAGATCTGACCTCTCCTTCACTATCTCTTCAGTATTTTGTCACAGAATTCTCCTTTATATATTTGGGGTTGGGTCTTTTTTTGTATGTGTTCTCAACTTTTAATGTAATATTTGCCATATCATTTTGTTTCCATTATGCCATCAATAAGACACAATGTAAAAAAAAGATGCTATGTCATATTCTGTACAGTTTTCCTTTTTTCCTGAATTATTTTTAGTCAGAAATCATGACTCAAACTTCTCGGCCTAATTATATCCACCAAGTTAGGAGATGACTTAGACTATATAGGTTATGATACAAGAAAAAGGGGAGGTCTTTATATCATGGTATCAACACAATCACTGCATTGGTTTCTAGTCATTAACCAATAGAGAATAAAGATTTAGACTGAGATGCTAAATGGCTGCAGGGAAAGCAAGTTGCCTGTATCTTAACCTATCCTTGGATGGTGTAATTTAAACTCAAATATGAGCAGATCAGTAACCATCCTTCTTGGTCAAACATACTTCTTTTCCTAGGAACAAGCAAGTCTCTGAGTCTTAAAGCATCTCAGACCTGGCACCCTCCACAACACACCACAAAGGGAAGTGAAACTGTAGGCCAACTTACACACTAAAAGATGTGCCTCAGGAGAGCAGCAGGGATACAGAGAAGCACTCTTTGAACTCAGCTGTTGCAAAAGCATCTAGAATTAAAAATTATATAAGGTCAAGGTGTTGAAAAAAATGGGGGAAGGTCTAATAAAAAGACTGACAGCTTATGAACAAATTATCAGGTATGAAAATAAGCAAGTCAAACAGATCAATGACTCAAAAGAGCAAAAGCGTGTCAAAACAGAGAGGATGTATTAGATCTTGAGACTTTTCTATCTCAAACTATTGAGAAGCTCTTCCTACTGATCCTTCACAGAGACCCCCCCCACACACAAAAATCACACAACAGTACACAGAACTAACTGCAGTTACATGTTTTAAGTTTCACCAAATATATAACAAGCCATGTGAAAATGCACATACGCATCAGAACAGAAGCAATGTGTGGAGAACAGCCCATGCACTGGCCGGCTCAGTCCTCTGGATTGATCTTAAGACAGTTCCTTTTTCATGGTAGAAAGCATAAAGCTATGCTACTTGCCATGAATACATGCTGTTTCTTCCTCAAATTCTGTGCAATTTTGCTGCAAGAGACATGGAGGAAACAATATTGCTATTGAAAAATCAGTATCATATCAAGTAAACTACCCTCCTTTAAATTACATGTTGAAAAGATTCATTGGGGGACTTTTTATCTTGTTTTTACTTAGTTCAGAATCAGTCTCTATTAAATCAAGTGATTCACACAATGTTCCTGCTGAACAGTGCAGTCAGAACCATAAAATAATGTCATCTTCCTTATTCCATCATGATTCCACAGCAATTACAAAAATCCAAAGACTACAGTTCTACTAGTTAACATTCATGCTTGAATATCATTTAAGCAAAATTGATGAGGTTTGAATATATTAAGGACAAACCTAGTTATGCTAAAATTCTATCCCAGTAGTCTTCATAGGCTATAAGCAAGCCATTAAAGAAAAATTCTTGATTTCAGGAATGAACTATTCTCCTCTACTTTAAATCCCACTCCCCACCCCACAAAAAAAAAAAAAAAAAATACCTAACCTGTGCAAATTCAAAAAGCAGGTTTTAGGTGTCATTTCATCTTCATTGCCAAGCATGGGGTTAAGTATTAGTTTTTTCATCAAATGTAAGAGCTGAACTTTAATTAAAAACACACATAAAACACTAAAAAAGTAAGATTATAATTTTACTCAGAGATAAATTACTTCTTTAAAAGCAGTTATTACAGTTTCAGTATTGAACAGAAAATGTATAAGTTCCTTTGAAAAGAAGGAAATTCACAGATGCAGAGAATTTGTGATTACACTTCTTAACCATCATAGTCACTATTTTGTTATGTAAGACACTGTGAGAGCAAATATCTGAGTGGAAAAGCTAGAGAAGATTGCTCTTGGATATAAAAGATGAGTAGAATTTTCACTCACTGAAAACCTGCTGGGAATGGCATCTGTGCTACCACATGAATCCTGTGGTCATGGTTGCCTTACATTCTTTTCTCAGTGTTGATTACCAAAGAAATTGCTTTAGGTCAGAGCAAAATAAATATAACTTGTCTACAGCAAGCAAGATGACCAAAGTATAACAAATAAATAATCCTTCTTTCTTTTCATCATCATTTCTTTTTTACATATATACCTTTGAAGCACATTGTCCGTGATACAAGGCTGGCTGAGTCTCCTGTTAAGTCTTGGCTGCACAGGAGTTTTAACACAAAATTTTCACAGATGAGGCAAGTTATTAAGCAATGTAAATTTAAATTTTAAATTGATCTGAATATCAAATGATGATGTGGTAAATGGAGTTTAATTCAGATGGTGGCCAGTTACTGCTGTAATTCCCCAGAGCTCAGTATTGGAGATGGTCCTGTTTAATAACTTTATCAATGATCTGGTCGAGGGGATTGAGTGTAATCTCAGTCAGTTTGCAGGCAACACCAAGTTGGGAGTATTGCTATACTGGATGGCAGGAAGGCTTTACAGAGAGATCTGTACAGGCTGGATTGATGAACTGAGGCCAACTGCAAGAGGTTCAAAAGGTGAAGTGACAGGTTCTGTACCTGGGTCACAACAACCCCACGCAGCGCTACACCCTGCAGGAAGAGTGGAAAGCTTCCAAATGGAAAAGGACCTGGGGGCGCTGGTTGACAGCAGCTGAATAAGAGTCAGTATGTGCCCAGGTGGCCAAGAAGACCAATGTCATCCCAGCCTGTACCAGCAATAATGTGGCCAGCAGGACCAGAGCAGTCATTGTCCCCATTCGCTTGACACCGGTGAGGCCACACCTCAAATCCTGTGTTCAGTTCTGGGCCCCTCACTACAAGAAAGACAGTGAGGGGTTGACCAGTGTCCAGAAAAGGGCAACAGTGCAAGTTTTATGAGGAACAGCTGAGAGAACTGGGGTTATTTAGCCTGGAGAAAAGGAGGCTCAGGGAGATTTTATCAGTCTCTACAACCGCCTAAAAGAAGGTTAGGCTGAGGTGGGTGTTGGTCTCTTCTCCAAATAACGAGCAATAAGAGAAGAGGAAACAGCCTCATGTTGCACCAGGGAGGTTTAGATTAGATATTAAGAAAAAATTCTTCACTGAAAGTGCTACCAGGTATTGAAATAGGCTGCCCAGGGAAGCGGTTGAGTCACCATCCCTGGATATGGAGATACGGTACTTAGGGAAATGGCGGATTTGGCTGTGTAAGGTCTGGGGTGGGACTCAGTGATCTTAGAGGGTTTTTCCAACCTAAAAGGTGCCATGATTCTATAAATGTACAGTCAGGGTTCAATATTTGGTTCATTTTTTTCATCAAAACATGCAGAACTGAACAAGATGAATAAAGCTCAGCATTATCCAAATTAATAATATTTTTTAAAAATTTTTAAAAATAAACAAGTAGTTGGACACTGTTGTGTTAGCTTTTTCAAATTAATCCTGGCAACTTTGTATGGCCTTTCATAACAAAAATGGGCTTTACTTTTGCGTTGTCTGAAAATATTATGGTCACCAGCTGAGGAGAAATACTGCGCTTTGGGCTGCACTAAGCATAAATCAAGTCAACATAAACTTCACCTACCTTCTTAGAAAAAAGCCAAAACCAAGCAGTTCTAGGCAATAATTGTAATTTTTTATTTCATATTTTGGAACTGCAGCCATTCACTTCAAACATTCCGGTTTTTAAGCAGATTCGGGTGGGTTTTTTAACACTCAGGTTTCTGGCATCTTTCAGCTCACCAGTTCTCTTTTCACACTGTAGCTTTACTACAGCTTGCATATATACTGCTTTGTTAGACTAACCCTGGCTGTGTCTGTATTGCCAAATCTCTCATCTACAGAGAGCTCTTTCAGTGCATCCTGGTATGCCTGAGCATGAATGTTATTTAGCACTTGGTACTTTAAATTATACTGTAGAGGACTACTCCTGGCACTTTGATCACTCCCTGCACTAGGAGTTATTTGTATCTTTCAAGACGCACTTCACCAGACAGCCCAGTATGGCTACACACACCAGTATCACTATCCATGCCCTACTGCCAGAACAGCACAAAATGAGGGCAGCAACATTTTGCCTTTCACCTAAAACCAGAACTTTATGGGGTGGAGCCACACAGCTGCACTTATAGACACACCAAGCTCTTTGGAATCTGCAGACAACATTCCCCTCTGCTTAGATCCCAAGCCCAGCTTTCTCAGCCACAAAATGAAATTTTCATCTGGAAACCAGTAACCTGGACAAACTTTGGTGTGATGAGGTCCAGCCAACATCACTTGCCAGAACCATGCTTATGTGCCACCTCTCTGCAGCCACATGGCTGTGGCTACTCTTCTCCCTAACCACTTGTCCCTGTATCTGAGACATCAGCCAGAACACTCTGACCATGTTGGTCTCTTTGTGCTCCCACAGGACAGTGTAGCCCTGGCTGTGAGCATGTGGAAAAACATACAGAAAGTCATTTTTGACTGTCCCAAGACAATCTATCTGTGACATTGGGATGCATAAGGCGGAAGTCTGTAGTCTATGCCCATTACATCCCATTGTATTTTCTATCATCCTCCGCCTTCCAGCTTGACTTCTCAAGGGTGTGTCAATCACCCTATGCAAAGCCCCTTTCAGGATGCTTTGGGCATTCAGTGCAAAATTGTCTTGCTGTGAAGGATTTCTTAGAGAGAGATGTGTGAGCTGCAGGTGTTCTGTGCACACTCACACCAGAAGAGAGAACTGCCTTCCCCTGGGAAGCTTGGTTCAGCTACCCACCACTACCAACACATGACAGCCACAGGCAGGCTCGCAATGCTTGACAGTGCAGCATTTTTCAAGGCTTCCTCAGGGGTACTCCCTGCAGCCTGGCAATCCTAAAATAGAGTACTCCTTGTCTTCCAGCTGTTATCCAGCTCCTCTGAAGAGAGAGCTGCAAAAGCTGATCTAACACTTAATCATCCTGAACCTGTCATTTTGAAAAGAGCAGGAAGAAATCCTGAAAATTAATGTTGCCAAAGATAAAAGCTCGCATTTGTTTAGGGTCTATAGGTAAACAAACGTTTAGAGAAGATTTGGTGAGTACCTGTTTTTGTCCCAAACATGGCCAACAGTCCACCTTCTTGCTAGTCTTCTAAGAGGATGCCAGACAGCATTTCAGGATTAGTAACCATAAACGTCATCCAAAAAAGGCCTGTGGGATACCAAAATTTCATTGTCTCTCAGGCTCTCATTTTATTTAGGGAAAAAACAAAAAGGTTCTCTGTACCTGATTAATCTGGTTCTTCCATAGAAGTTCTGCTAGGAAGCAGGGAATTCAGTAGTACATGTATTTCTGTATTGATAAACTCTGTGACCATAAGAGGTTGTTTCAGCAGCTTCTATATCTCCATATCTGCTTTATCTGCACATTTAACTGCAGATCCCTAAGTGCTCTGATATCAGTTTTTAACAAGAGAAGGTGTTCTATTTTGCAGTTTTAGATTGGTAAAATTGCCAACAGGTAGCAACACGCACCCCCTCTTCCATTGTTCTATAATTTGACAGTGCCAAGGAAAACAAGAGAAGGATGAGTTGAACACTTTTCTGAATAGGCCAGATAGGAAATGGCTCATCTCATATCTCCTAAACTCCATTGTAAACTATTATATAATATAGTTAATATGTGAAGAAGATGCATTTGATTTGCATGGCCCAGATTTATCTGTAAGTACATATTTTTAACAGTGCAGAGAGAACAGCAGCCCAAAATGAATGCAAGGTAGAGAGGGTTGTTTAATAATTTTTTCTTAAGTGCAAATGCCTCTGTGCATATATTATTTCACCAGCCACTTTTCTGGAGCTGTTTAAAAGAACTGTTTTTCTTAAATAACATAGGATGTACTTGAACTATCCCCTATTCTTGATGCATGGGAAAAAACCCTTATGAATTCTTTTGTATCAGTCTTCTTGGCATATAAAATAATTTTTTTAGGATGTTTTTCAGCTCTGCGTCACCTTGTTTTCTCCGTGTTATGATATTCTTCTGCCACTCTTTCAACAGAATCCTGTTTACTAAAATACCTGATTGCCTCAGGATAATAGTCTTGTTTCACCACCTATAAGATATGGTACCAGAATGACCCCTCACCTTGCCTTTTCAGGGCAGATCTCTGCTTGCTTTGTATGAGAGGGGCAGGTATAGAAGCTGTTGAATCTCTGGAGTCCTACCCACCCACCTTTGTCAAGCAGCCTGAGAATCTGTATCTCAAATTACTCAATTTTTCCTCAAATCCTGTTTTCTGGGAAAGCATGCTTTTGCCACTGAAAATGATGCTTCTCTTCACTAGATCCTGTTTGCCAGGCACATTTAGCCAATGCAGTAAGTGGCTTAGAGTCAGTTTCAGATAACAGTCACCTTCTGTAAATAACAAAATCAAAGTGTTTTTATTCTCAGAGACTAAGGCCTAAACATTTTTCTGTTTAATTTTCCTTAGTGACAGTGATGCATAAGCCACACACCTCCAGGGCTATCATATGAGAAAAAGACTGTACCAACATGTTCCTTACAGACATCTGTAACTAGTGGCCTGGGGGTCTGTTTAATAGGGCCTGTTTTCTCACTTTTCTGTGCAGGACTTTCCAAGTGTGTTATCTTCATTTCAACTTAATATTTTTCTTAGTAAGGTTTGATTTATCAGGTCCACCTCTTCCTCAGCTGCGCCAAGTTTGGAGTCATGCTTTTCTACCATTCTTTCATCACATTCAGACATCTGCATATTTGAGCACTTTCTTGGTAAGCCTTAACATGACCAGGGCTAGCCTGAGAGAACAGTGTCTCCTAAAATGACTCCTGAATGACTATATGAATGAGAGCATGTACTAAGTTTTTTTATTCCTAAAGGAATCTGCTGCAAACCTGAGGGTATCACAATAATAAGAAAAAAACCAACAACAAAACTCCCAAACAAACAAAAAAATAAAAACAAAACAAAATAAAAATCCACACCAAAACAAACAAACAAAAAAAAACCCATGCCAGAATCAGTCCTCTCCTCTTGTTGGCACTTATCTAATTCTTTTTTTGTTCTTCTGAAAAAATCTGTTTTTTCTAGACCCACAAAGCATGTATCTTGCCTGACAGTTCTTCTATAGATTATTCTCAGAGCTATCCATGTTTTGGGGTTGGCTATTTTTGGTTTGTTTGTTTGTTCAGGGTTTGTTTGGTTTTTTTTTCTCTGCATAAAGATCAAAAGAACTGTTTTGGGGGCATGAAGTATAGCTCAACTTTACTTTTTACAGATTCTGTACACAATTTAGAAGTTCTTTGTCCACTGGGAGATATCCTCAAACAATTCCTCAACCATTTTGGTTTTCTTAGTCTCCAGTGAGACCACACATATTGATACATTCTTAAATGTCTTATATTTTTAGCTCTGATGCTATTACAAAACATAACACTTTATAAAACCCTCCGGGACCTGCAAGTCCAAATGTTGCTCCTGGCTGACACAGGCTATCAGGTACCATTTTTTTCCTTTCACTGCAAACTTTCAAACAGGCTCAGACATCTAATGGGAAGACGTAGCCTTTTATCCTTTTGAAAAAATGTGCTAGTGCTTTGGGCTCTCTGTAAGTAGTCTAGTACCCAATTTATAATGATTACACACCCCTGAGAATAGAACACATTGATGTTTACTTCACTTAGCCTGTAACTCAAGTCAGATAAGTATTTCTCTATAAAATCCACACCATCAGACAGGGTTCATAAAGTTATAGGCTCTGAAACTATAAAAATTAATTAAATCCATGGTTAATCCACTTACAATACAAATAAATCTCAAAATTCTTCCTTCCTTTCTCCAAATCCACATTCACATCTCTAGACACTTGTTTAATACTTACAGTGAGGTAAGGTTTGAAAGTGTAAACCACTACACAGGAGAATTAACTTTGTTAACCCAGTTATTGTCATCTAAACCACTGCTATCAAACACTTTTCATCAGCTTGCTCTGCATAAGATAAAAGGAATAAGATACTGCCCTCCCTTAAAGAAATTATTAGAGCTGTTGGCCCCTCAGACTGTAGTGCTGGTGTTTGGAGGCAGCCCTCATTGACAGACCATGTTACTGATGGGCTAAAACACCTGCTCAGCTCCCTCAGTGGAGACAAGCTGAATTCCATGAGTATATTGCAGGTAATGTCCAAGCTAGGCCTCTAGACACTGCAAAAACTCGATGAGTAGCAGGAACCACTAACTTCATCCTATGAAATAACCTCCACACAAATATTTGGGAAAAGCTCAAAATATAGATTTTGTCTTACTCAAGAATTTCATGTAACCCCAAAAATATTTGCATAGAATCTCATGTGACCTCAAGCTTGTATACACAAATGAAATCAGATAATGTTTCAGCTTTACTCATAAAAATATGTGATTTCTAAGAAGCAAGAGTAATAATGTATTTTCTGAAAATCAGGAATTCTAATGCAAAAGCAGGTCTGTGTAAAGACAGAATTTTCTCTCTAGTAACAAGGCTAAATAAAACAGCCAGGCACCTGGGAACATGAAGGATAAGGAAGAATAGGTCTCTCATTTCTAAATCAGCAGCAGTGCTTGCGTTCTACTTTAGGTAAACAACAGGAGCAGCAGTCATAATCTCTCTCTGTGGAGGAAACTGTAAAACTCTAAGCTATTGTTTGAAGAAAAGAACTGCAAAAATTTTCTAAAAAGGGTAAGCATTTTAAGGTGGGAGAAGTCTTGCGCTTTTTTTCCCACATACCTGCTTCATGAAGCTCAGGGAAATAGTGAAGGATATTCTTGAGACTGGTCTGGCTTCCCACATCTTAGGAGCTCGGGTAGACCTGATCCAGTCCATGTTGAGATGTGAAAAAATCTCACCCTGAAGTCGTCCCTTTGCACACACACATGACCTTCTTCTTCCCACTATTAGTCAGTGATAAGAAAATGGGAAATAGGTAACCACATGTTGCAAGACCAGGTACCTCTGCTTAGGAAATTGCAGCTGTTGTATATTCTTTCTTCGTGGTGCATGCCAGTTTGTGGCGTATGGCTGGAAAGCAAGCCTTTGAAGCCTATTAGGAAGCAGGATATGCAGAGTTAACCAACAAAAGGGTACCACTGCTACAAGAGTTCTGTAAGCTTTTCCAGGTATCCTTGACACTCCAGGAACTTTTCTAAAGACACCTGAGACAGTGACAGGAGAAGTAGCTGTCAATATGCATTTATGAAAGTGTACACGCACTCACACATATATTTACACACACACCTGTGTGTGCATGTACCATCTATGCTCTCTTCCTATAGTGCACACAGGACAGCCTATACTTTTTCTTCATATCCACATTGAATCTTATGTTCTGCTGAGTCAGACACTCCTGTAGATTTCTGAAAATGCCAAAGAACCCTGCCAGTCAGATTTCCTCACCCACAATGAAACTAGAGTATCAGCCGAGCTTAAAACAGTTAGTTTCAAATACACATGAATACAGAAACACACTTAATTTGTCATTAAATAAACAGAATGCATGTTTTTATCCAGATATCTATGGCATACAGGCATGCTCACACCATTTACACAGCAGTAAGAAATAGAAACTATATTAATTATGTCATTTTATTAATTATTATTGTCTTCCTGGCAATGGTAAAAGACAACCTGCTCATTCTCCCTCCTCTGTTTCTGGCTCTCCGTCTTAATAAGGCATTTCTGAGACATGTCTGGACCCCAGAGGGAAAGGACATTTACTGGAACATGGGAATTCATCCTGTTGAGAGTATCCCAGTAACCATGGTGGATTCATCTACCAAAATGTCATTTCATGAGGAACCACTGTTCTACAATGTGTGTGTGTGTCAGCTGGCTGTTATTTCAGTATGGTATTGTCGCTGCTTATGTGAAATGGAATAATACAGTTTTTATTCTTTGGCTTGTTATTTCAAAGTACAAATTCTCAGTGGGGAGCAATAAACCACAAATTAGACGGCTTTCAGTGCCTGAGCTTAAATGGTGAAAGGTTAGATATGCATTGTGGATGTATGATTAAATTAGATAGCATTTGCCACAAAAAGGATTGGATGAGTAAAATCGTTAGAATTGGCCCTAAATCTGTAAGTGTGCTCCAGATGCGCTCATCAAATACTCCAGACACACACACAAAAAATAACGTTTCACTTTTTTCCCTTTTATTTAGTTTTTTAAGACAGTCACAGAGTTTGAAAGTCACGTTTCCAACAAGAAACAAAAATAAATTCAGCAATAACTCCTGTCACATGGTCAAGACCTTTCCTGAACATTCCAGATTAAAATAGCCTTGGGATTTAAGTGTGTTTTTCTGTGCTGATGAAAGTCAACTTCTTTAGATGTCTAATGAAAAGAACCATGCAATAATTACTATTCTAAGATGGAGAAAAAATAAATAGTGAAAAATAAAACCAAATGAAAAACAATCTAAATAAAACCAAATGAAAAACAATCTAAACCAACAAAAATATTTTGGAAGGAAAAAGAAGCATTGCAATCACAATAGCCAACCAAGATCAGTTTTCCATCTGCCATACATTATTTCAAAATGAAGTAAAACCTGCTGAGTTCATCAAAGTAGAAAGTGCTTTGCTGCTACAGCCTCCAGATCACTGTGAATCTAATCACTGGGAAACAAAAAACGTATGCAATGAATTAGTTGGGAAAGGGATAACTGGTTTTCATTTCTTTTACTCCTTACAGCATCTTAATCTGAATAAAGTATCACAGAACCCTGGCTGAGCCTAAGATTAGAAAGAAATGTGTATCATGCATAGTTTAGAGAGTCAAGCTCAGCTGTTAACAGCCAAGATAATTGAACACCAAGGAGAAAGATGATGAAGATGAAATATGTAGTAGTAGTAGCACAGAGTCAAGAAGGATGATTGCAGTTTTAGACTCCACAGATGATAAGATAATTTGTTACAACTTTAAAACTGGTTTTTAATGCATGCTGGATCTTTTATCGGTCTTTAGATGGACTGTAATGTTTGTTATTTTTTTGTTCTCACTAGAATTACAGAGATCCTTATTTACAAGAGGTTCTGCTCATTTCACCCTTTTCAAAGGTTGGGGCACAAAGCCCTCTTTCAGTGGGGTAAAGAAAAGTATTAATTGCAAGTAAAATAAACTCTCAAACATTGTTGTTAATAAAATTGCATGAAGTTGCACAGTCCCATCTAGTGGTCAAAAATTATTGCAGAGAAGAAACAAATACAGCACCTAAACCATAATCTCAACAGATCTGCAAATGTTATTATGTTTAAGCATCGTACCAACATTCTCATGGATTCTGGCCCAACTATATTTTATTGTGTGATAACCTAGTGCAGAGCCATATACAGTGAATGCTCCCTGTCCACAGCTCCATGTCCACACCCTGTCCAGAGAAAACAGACAATTACATCTCAAAACTGGACTCATCTAAAGAAAGTGAGCTATCATTGATTTTATTTTGCAGCTCACTCTGCTTCCTAAGAATATTTTCTTGTAGTAAATATCACTCTCTAATGGTATTCTGCAAAGTGGCAGCTGATGGTAGCATCATAAACAGCACTTTACAGACATTGGGGATTATATTACTATTGACACAGTCTTAAACCCAAGCAGAATTCCATTTTTACTGCAATCGCAACATCTCTTTCACAGTCCCCAAATCAGTATTTCAAGGAAGGCTGAGTCCTGCTGCTAGAGATGTGCATGCTTTATTGCCACCATGTGCCATATTTATCTCTGACATTTGTTGAAAATTGACTGAAACTACTTTAAAGAAGCTCAGAAGCACCCTTCTTATCAAGCCAGTAAGTAAACTAATCCCTAGGAGCACTTATGATTTACAGTGTTAAAGGGCTGCTGTTTTGGAGACACATACCCTGATTGTTTGATACAGCTGGATTTCAATCAAGGGTTAACGTGTGAGTTGTACCCCTCCGACAGAGACTGTGAGCAGCCAAAAAATTATGAGGTACTGTTATTTCTCTCTTTAGGAAAAGTTTAGGAAAAAGCTTGGTAATTGTGTAAGTGGTGAAACCCACAACATGGGTGGGATGAGAGTAATGTCGTTTCCTCAGAGAGCTGATACTCGCACTGCAATTGATGTCATTTCTGTTAAGGAGAAGGGCCACATATGCCCCACAGAGGCAATAATGCCCAAGCAGACTAGAAGGGCAAAGGACTAGAAAGTGCTCTTACGTATCAAAGTGGACTACAAACCAAAGCGTGCTGTTACAATTTTGTAAAAGAAAGGTTTCATGACTTACCGCCTGAGTGGCATGGGCCCCTGCACAGACAGCAAGCCCTGCACATTCTCTCAGCTTAAACCCCATAAATCCACTCTGGAAAATGAGATTGCACTTATCTTTGTAGTTCTGCAAATCCATGTACTACCTAAAAAACATTCTTGTCATCCATTCTGTTTTGTGTGCACACACTGTCCAAGTAAAAAATTCTGCATTCTTTTTAAAGGCTAATAAGAAATTTCATTGCAAGTAAACCTCATTCCTTTACGATATTCCATACCTCTTCAATCCTAAACCACTGCATTATTACATTGGCCAGATGAGTTACAGCCAGTCCACAAAAGGTCGATTCTCCCACCTGAGCTAGGAGGCGTCAATTACAAGGCTTAGATCACGGTATTTACATTTATTACAACTTAATATAACTAGAGTTAAATGAGTGCTACAATTAAAGGAATAAAATGTTACCTGCTTGTTGAAGTTCTTTGAAATTTTATACAAACAAAGAAAATGGGAAGTCCTCACACCTGTCATGTAATCAGTAGAAAATATCTGCTCAAGCCATTAGAGTGAAAAATAGAAAATGAAAACTAGGTACACAAGAACCCATATTATACACATTTCAGTGCTGTTACCAGGGTAAGTAAAATTGGAATAAGGATCAGTTTTCAAGCAAGTCCTTCATCTATCACAACGGCCTAAACTACAAGATCTTACCAGGAAGTTTGCAGTCCTGATTTTGGTACAGCAAAAAAAATGGAATTGCAAAGACAATTGCAAATATCTCTGATTTGGAAGTACTGCATAAGGTGGGAGCTGGGAGGGAAGGATGCAGAGTGACTTAATATTTTAACTTTCCCTTAGTCCTTCTTCCTCTGAGTATCTCTTGTGATAGGTATTTATATCTTGAATGGGGTTTGGAGAATAAAGGACTTCCTCTTTGAGCAGCCAGGGGATGGGCAGTGCTGCAGAAAGTGGACAGAAGGCAAAATAGCAGTTTTTCTTCTTAAGTCACTAGCTTGGAGGACACAAAGGCTATTTAAAAGACTGAGATCAGTGGCAGAGCTCTTTGGCATCAGTAACTCAAGAAGGTTATCTTTATCTAATTGCTCCCTAAGCATCACCAGAAGCAAGATAGCTTTTCATTACATCCACTGTAGTTCTGTGGTTAAATGCCACAGCTAAGACCTTTATTTGTCAGAGTATTACTGTTTCCTCCTATCTGTCTTCAACATCCATCCTCTTCTGACCTTTTCTTTCTCTCATTTTGCTTTTTATAGATGCATAAGATTTGGGCTAGGAGGGATTTCTGCAACCAATATGTATTTCAGAATATATTAGATGGGTGTGGGTCACCACAGAATAACTTGGTTTTACATAGTTTTGGGTTTTTTTCTCCAAAACTCCTGTGAGACTTGATACTTACCTGAAGGTTTCTGTTCTTTACACACATATTTTATGTTGTCTATTAATCATACTGTTCATTTTAAAAGTAGAAAATGTGAGCATTTCCTGTCTATTACAAAAACTCAAGTACCTCCTAAGAGTTCAAGTATTGAAAGGAAAACACAAATTTTTGCATACTTTTTTTTTTTTTTTAGAAGTGACAATGTGTGAGGCTTTATTTAATCCTTAGTGTCTTATTGGCACTGTAGCATTTATTTTGAATTGTCTTGCATATAGCTTCCCAAAGCAGTAAAAAAAAAAAAAATGTTCATAAATGGCTCTTTATTGGGGTTTTTTCATTGTAGATGCAGTTTAGACTTGAATAAATGAACTTAGGTGAATAGGTAGTCTTTCTGACCCTTAGAAAGTTTGGGTAAATGCAATCTAAACAATTATAAGTAACAACTGGTTAATGTCTATCACACTGACTTTTGGCAGTCACAAGGACTAGATGAATAATAACTGTCTGCTGAAGCTGCTGTTGTTTTATCTATTTTCATTCCATCTCATTTCTTCCCTTAAACACCATTTTCCTTTTTCATTCTCCTCACCTTTCTGTTCTGTCAGTGATGACCTCAGTAAGTCTTTGGATGCACAAACTTATTCCAGCTGCCCTTTAAAGACATAAAGTACATTTCTGTCACAAAAATAAATAACTATATGGTGTAATTTATTGTCACAGACGTCCTTGGCTTCCAGAGGGTCAGTATCATTAATAATAATAATAATGAACATTTTTATGAAAAAAAGAAAAAGCTTATAAAACAAAAGAATTTGGAGGGAATATAAAACTCATGCCTAAAGGCATAAACAAACCTCTAACTGATGGGTTGAAGAAAGAATCTTTTCCCTCAGGGCAGATTTTATAATTGCTTAGCACATGTCTTCTTCCAGCTTTCTTTAAAACACATTATGGCACTGAGAGTCACTGCTAAAATTAGAATAGTAGAGTGGATGGAGGGCTGGATTGGTTTTGTAATGACATTTCTTATATCCCACATCACTTTAATGCTGTTTCCATTTAGTTACTCAGTCCCAGAATATACTGAACAGATTCTAAGATGACCCTTTTCTCAGCTATGTTTTTTTTCTATTTTATATTTGCTACATAGTTTATGCAAAGTTAACTTCAGCAGACTCTCTGCAGTACTTACAGCCTCAGCTATGTCTTTCACCTCATAGCCTCATTCACACATTCTGTTTTCAGGCTACTAGAGCTCTGTTTTGTTTTTCTGTCAGTCTTGTCCTTTCTGGCTTGGTTTCTGTCTTTCTTGTGGCTTTTCAAGTCTTACTGAAAGCTTTTTTTCTAAATAAGGATAGTTGGCATACTATTCTGCTTTACTAAGATAAAAGACCAAACCAGAATATAAATTACTAAAATTAGTAGAGGATCCTGGTTTTCTTTCTGGGAGCTTGATTTTCATCATATCACTTTTTTTTTTTACAGTAATGTACTCTTTTAATCCATACCAAATTGATAAAAAATTAATTTTTAGCTGATACAGATTAAGTCTATTAACACTGTAGTCGCTGGTTAAACTATAAGGAAACAGCTTCTCAAGAGTTCTGTCCTAAGACCTGTAGGGTGAAAAAATAGGGCAGTGTAGCCAAAATAAATTAAATATACTTGCAGGCGGAACTGGATGGTCTGGTTCTGGTAAAAGAAAAGTCTTTTATTCTTCTGAATTTATGTTGTAGTATACAAAACTGAATTTGTCTCTAGAAAGTACAGCAGTGAACAATGTAAATTGACCCACATAAGTAAATGAATTTTTCTTCTTTAGGGATATCAATTTTACATGCACTTTTTCACCCAGGTGTGAATCATCTACTTACTTTCTGTATCATAAATTATGCTGCTAAAATAAATATGACTTATTTCAGTACACATGCAAATAAATTGACAGACTATAAACTTTGTATAAATTCTATAAGTATGATTTACTATACTTCATAATCAGTTACAGATTTTAGCTTTCATAAGTAAAAATTTGTTCCAGCATTTTCTTTAAGTTACCGTTTCAAGACTTTCAGTACTCACGTGATGATCCAGTTAGTAGGTGCCAAAGCATGTTTTATGATAAACATATCCTTTCTGTTTCCACATCTGTTTAAACTGCCAGTGATTCTGCATATCAATCAGATGTTCACAGGCTTCTTAGTGTGTTATATGATCTTCTGAAGTGGACATTGTTCAGCAGTTAATCTTGCTTACAAGGTTTCCTTTAAGCATTACAAACATAGAGTTTAGTACCAAAGTGTCCCCCCATATTTTATTCTGTCTATGATTTGGTGCAACTAAATGTACACAGAACTGAACAAAAGAGGTGATGTTGGCACTCTGTCTGTGATTATACTTAGCTGAATGGGTGTTGTGAATATTAAACGCCCCATGCATACAAGGACAAGAAATATGAAGGAGCCGGCCCAAGGATATCAGTAATGAAGTAGTTTAAAGATAAATTGAGTGAGAATGTGAGACTTACGTTTGGAGAATGAATTCTCTATTCATCTCTAGCATTCACGGATGTATTCCTTTTATTCAAAGTAATGGGAAATTGTGATTAAATGTTAAAGGAATCAGATCAGAGACTCATGGAGAATAAGTGCTCCTCTAGTTCAGAAACTTAGCCAGATATTCTTTGCACTTAACTAAAATATGGTTGTATGAAAAATTGCTTTTTTGATGCAGTAGTTTAAAAAAAATCATTTCAGATTATATCAGGATTAATAATTTCTGAATCTTTCCCTAATTTTTTTTTAGTTTCTAATTCACTTGTAGGCAAATCAATGGAACAGAGGGTTGAGATTCACAACATTACTGGAAGGAGAATGGCTGTCACAGGACCTCCAGAGTTAGTCCATGCAAAGGGGAAGTTTCTGAGTTCAGGCTTTTGCAAATGCAGGGCACTCAGAGAAAGATGATGTTCTGAGTCTCTTTTTATTATATTATACCCATAATTAAAATGGCCCTAGAATCCTCATCTCTTAATGAATATCCTAATCATGAAATCAGACGTGAGCCTCTCTCATGTTCCTGGACTGTGTATTCTTTCATCTTTATCAAGCTCACTCAGCCCCAGACAGAAACTCCAATGAATATTGTTAGTGCAGAGCTGGGGTCCATCCACCCAGCAGCACTGAGCTCGTGCACCTGGGAAGCAACTACAGCACAAGCTCAGCTCTGCTTTGGGCTTGTTCATGGGTTCTCTTCTTGGCTCAGAGCAGAAATAGAACAGGAGACTGTAGAAATAACTTGTCTTGTTCCGGTTCTAGATGCAAACTTTTACTGACAATTGAACAGGCTTGCCCTCAAAATCTGTTCGAAATATTTTTATTTGTTCTTCTCTATTCACAAGCCCTTTACAGGACAAGACCTTTGAACATCCATATGACAACTATTTGAAACCTTTCTCCTGTGTAGGCAATAGTGCTTGTCCCAGTCCTTTCAGACACCTTCCATTTAAATTTTTCCACCCATACAGTGGCAAAAAGGGATGTCTTTGTTCTGTCAAATTCTGATTCATCTTAGTCTCATCCCTGTCAACTTTACTGTGGAATTTGAGGAAAAAACTCAAGTTTTTACAATAAAAACCCAAGCGGCAGATGGAAAAAAACCTCTAAGAATTCTTTTATCCTTCTACTTTAATTGTTATATATAACCAAAAATTAATTGTTCCTCAAATTAAATGTAATTATTCTAATGACTTCTTTTATTGAATACATCAACATTTCTGCTGTAACTGCCTTTTAAGTCAATAATCTCAATGCTTGAACAATTGACTATATGTTGTTTTCCTATAGTTCACAGCTAGGGAAATTAATTTAATTCTGTTCAGACTCAAAGCAAATGTTTGACTAAATGCAATTAGTTTACTGATACATGAACAAACCCAGGACAGGATTTAATTACATTTACAGAAATTTAATCTAATTAATCAGGTTGATTTTTTTCTAGTATTTAATGGACCTTACCGGGATCGGTAAAAGTAAATCACCTAAAATACTAAAGCAATTTCTTCAACCCTCCTCTTTGAAGGAGCAACCTGTATAACTAATAAATAGCTATATACAGTTTGTACATTCATATGAAGGGAATCTTTCTTCTTTTTTTTCCCTCCTTCTGTGTTCTAGATTATAATCAAGACTGGCTTCTGTGTAACAACATTAATGGGTTTGCAGAAAATAGCTGCATAATGGGCACATTAAGGGTAGATTTGCCACATTGACTTTCTAATTTGCTGTTCTTTCCTCAACACTGGTCAGTACTGAGAGTAGAAAAAGAAGCACAAGATTTATTAATACTGGATAAGAATACGATAACTTCTTTAGAGAATATTTCTTTAAAAATATTTGCCTTACTATTTGAATAATAGGGAATTATTTCCAGTCTATCCAGAAAGTATAACCATGCTTGACGTCAACACACAAACACCTTTACATCTTCTCCCACAGTAAGATTGTAGTTTTAATAATATCTCATGGCAGTGAATGCATAATTCTAACACTCTATTGAGAAATCCGATAGTTTCTGGAGCTACACAAATGTGGAAGGCTTCTTTTGTCCTGTACAACTGCCTAAATACATCGCCAAATTTGTATTGCCCACAGCATTCATTAATAATAAACCATGGCTATCCTATGCCCTTTTACTGGTCCCATGTCAACAGCTTTATTTTTGAGCCCTTTTGATGTTTCTAGGTATTTTCTTTCTGCCTTAGATGTGTGGCTCTCTGTATTAGTTTCTCAGACTACAGACTTTCACCTATAGTGCTTTGACTCAAGCAACTTTATGAACTCCAATATGAAGTAGTTTATAATGTTAAAAATTCTTTATTTCTGTTCTGATTTTGTAACCTTGTTTAAATAGGAAAAAACCTCAGTCCTGTAAAAATCCTATCCCTAGTCCTAAAGACTTTTTCAAGTTTACATATAACATTTTCATAAGAATTTTTCATTATGATAAATGAAAACCCAAGATTCACTTTTTGTTTCTATAAGGAAATTGCTATAACAATTAGAAGAAATGTAGTATTTTGATGATTTAGAAACATGTTTTGGTTTTTAAAATCTTTTAAAATGCAAATGCAGTACAAAAATATTTCTAACAAATTAGTTTCAGAATTCTTTTTTTTTATCAGGTTTTAAACTACTGCCTAGGAGGCAATAGTGTCTAGAGGGTAATTCCTTCAATTAGGATATATTACAAGTCTTTCATTTTTATAATATTAATTGTAAAATCATACATTGCTAAAGCAAACAAGCATTGCTAGGCTTGAATCTTACTTACACAACATTAATGGAAAAATTACCAAGGCAATATAAAACTTCTATTCAATTCTTCACTTTGAGAAGAAAGGTGAATATTATATTTCCAGTAGTCAGCAATTTTGCTTTCACACAAACGCACATTGGCTATGTTGTCACATGAAAAGCATAATCACTTTATTTATCAAACTTGATCTTTTTAGTGGTCTATTGTATTTTAGAGGTAAAATAAGTTCAAATGCCATTTATATTTCCTAGATTATTTTCTCTAGCAAAAAAAGATTGTAAAAAGAAATTATTCCCAATGTAGAGAGCTAGTGCAAACCATTTATGACCTAATAATTGCTTAGAAGTTTTTCCATTTTGCAGCTTTTTTTCTCCTGTATTGTCATCCAGATTAGGTGCCATTTGTTCTCTCTAAGGCAACTTAAACCCAGAGTTCTGACTGAAGTGAACAGTATATGAATGTGGGTTTAGTTCACGTAGCTCAAATTTATACACAGAGACTACCCAGAACTAACAACAGCAAAAGAATTATTGCATACCTGAGAAACACTTTTGCAACCACTTATACACTTAAGTAGAGCTATTCTAAATTTATTTTGATTTCTTCTTTCTTTTGGTTTATTTCAAGGCATTTTTACATTCTCAGGGAAGCTTTGTTCGGCAAGCAGTTATTAGAAGTGCAAGCAGTAGACCGTTTGAAAGATCTGTGGCATAATCAAACAGGAAACTTAGGGGAGAAAATGGATAAAATAATCTGAAAGTGTCCTGGATAAGTGAAAGGGGAAAAAGAGAAAAACAAATTGTAGGATATTTGATGTACTTGCGCACATAAAAATATCCATACAATTATCTATATATATGCACAGTCACACATAAAGAAATACAGTCACACAGGCAGAAATATACACTGATGTTTCCAGAGAATGACAGAAAAATTATGCAGCTTGATGGGCTTTCCATTCTTGCCACATTGAGATCCTGTACCTCTGCCTCACTTGCAATAATATTACTGTATTTTGGTGTATACCACACAGGCATAACAGGATTGTCAGTGTTTTAAAAAAAGAGTTCATTCAGAATTATACTTTTTTTACACAGGCAAAAATAACAGAGATGAGGTTTTATAGACGTTTACTTTCAGTGCTATTTCCTGAGGAAAAAGCTTCTTGGCTCAAAACTGTGATTGGTTTTACTTATAAATAAATCACAAAAGTGATTACTATAATACTAACAACACATTCTTTACTTGTTATTTTAGAGTACAAAAATCTAAGGGATATTGGCACAACAGTGGCTAAGCTCCTGAAGATCTGGGTATCTCCGAAAGACTACAAAAAAGAAAAGAAAGGTCTAGAAAACAAAAGCCCTGATAAGAGTTATGTAAATTCTGATAGCTGCACAGATAATAATTATCATGCACCACCGAGTCCAAAGCAGCTGTATAGAATACACAGAAAGCACATGTTGATTGATTAAAAACAGCCTTAATCAGAAATATTCATCAATTGTGGCTATATGTGCACTTCTAAGCTGCTAACCACGCTAAGTATGGATTAACACCGACTCCACAACTATGTGAAATGTTTATCCATGAAGGGGAACTAAATATGAAAAGCTGTGCTGATGAAATTTTGGGAGACACAAAGGTTTGAAGAGAAGAGACAGGAATTGCCAGGGAGTTCACACTGGCCTTAGTAAGGAGCACAGAGGAAAGGGCAGATGGAGCTGCTATCTGCCAAACCAGCATGATCCATCCTACTTCTGAGCAGATGTGGAGGAGGTAAAACATTAACCAAGTGAAAAAGCTGTAGAAAAAAATCTTACATGTGGGCACAGAGAATGGCAAGTGGGCAAACATACTCTTCTTTAGGAAACAGAGAGAGAAAAGTAATTTTTAATCTTCACAGGAAGATCAATTAGAAACTCTTACAACTAGCTTCAGCCTAAATGCTGCACAGACAAATTCTTCAAGACAAATTAACTTACATGAATTAAAATAATGATGATCAGGATCTCTGCCCTTTTACCTGCTAAGTGCAGGGCCTCATCCTGGATCCTTCTGTATCAAAGTGTTCAAAAAACTGTAAGAAAGAATGATTAACTTTAGTGAAAATTCTGTTCATTAACCCCTTTTAACATTAGAAAATAAAACACTTTAGAGAGCTGATACTGAAATTAAAGTTAATTGAAACTTAAAGACATACCTCCTTGAAAAGAATTTTATCTCTTATGTCAGCAGACACCTCTTATTCTAGTTGTCAGATTCTTCATCAGCCCCCTTTTTCTCTGTGTAAATATGAAACCAGCAAATATAAAACAAGGAGTTGTTAAACATTTTCTTTTTGTGACCATAGCAACCTTCCATGATCACAGCATATTTCCCTGGAAAACAGAAGTAAAGTGATCTATGTTACTGATTCTAAATAACAGTCATTCAATTAAATAGTCTTATTCAAGTCAAAGAGATTATTTTTGTAAGAATCTAATTCTGGTAAATATATACTTTTATGTTTTATATGCTTGATACAAGAAGCACCATCTTAAATTCAGACCCCCTCAAAATGAAACAAAACATTTTATGGTCATGAAATGGAGAAAAAAAACAGCATGAAAGGTAATGAAAACTACAAAGAGCTAATGCATTGAATCTTTACCCTTTCATGCCAATTAGCTGAAACAACATCAGGGGAAAACTGGTTCAATCTTGCTGAAATGTGAGGAATTCATGAATGAGCTCCTTAGTTTACGGGAAAAACAGTAAGATCAGTTTGGTCATACATTATTTAATTAAGTTACTTAATAGGCAATTCTAATAAATACATAGAAATAAAACTGAAATACAGAACTAAGATTGGAAAGCTGTTTTTCAAAATCCCAAACTGCACTGTTAGGTCACAAATCTATTCACAGCTAAGGAGTGCAGACTTCAAACCAATATATCTAACTCCTGATGATTATTTATGTGTGACATCAGTGTGATTTAGACACCCAAATCCTACAACCATTCTGAACATACCGGCCTGAATTACAAGCTTTTGGAGCAAGATAAGCCCCAAAGCAATATAATGCAACCACATCGACAACATCTAGAATTTTTCTGTATGTAATGCATGCTATATATTAGAATTGAAAGAGAATCAGAACAGCTACCTCTAAATAATACCCAGGCATGGTGCAAGGTGCTTAAGATACTATTTTACAAATAAACCAATGAAAACAACTTCCACTGGCATCATGTCAAACTCCTTGTTTCCTGAGACAATGTGTACTGTACAGCCCAGTCCCTTTCAGAAGTGCTCTCTTATCAAATTGGTTAGAGGACATAGCCAAAACAGACTTAAAGCTGACTTCAAAATCTCATTCTTCTTATGGCTACCAGATCCCTAATCTTCTAATGTTTGCTTTGTTTCCATTGTCTTTGATCTTTTGATTTTTGTGCACTTGCTCTTTGACTGGGACGATTTCTCTGTGGCATTTGACCAACATTGTTTTTCCTTTTGATAAATTTCTAGCAAGCAATTTTATTATCTATGAGCTAGATGGAAAAAGACAGAATTTTTCAGCACTCTGGTAAAATGAATTCCCTACTTTTCTGATTACTCCAGCAGCTGCTGTCTAGATTTCATCTAGATGACTAGAATTGAACAAAGAATTCAGGTCAAGGGTATAACAGTAACTTTTGTTTTATAAGCATTTCAGTATTTCAGTACTTGAGTAGAGCACTTTCTACTTCCACAAATTCTTGAAATTTATTGGATTAAAAAAGGCAAAGCTAAGTGTGACAACAGCATTTCTGATGGAAACATGGTCGCAAAGCAGAAAAGAATTAATATAAGAGATTGGTAGAACACTTTTATCAAGATGACTTTAGTTTTTATTGGAGTTTCACAGATGGAAGGACATTGTTAACATAACTTGGGAGTCACTGTAGTACAGTGGCCTGGCAGCCTGCCCCAAAGAGTTCTCAGTTTTCCACCCCCTTGTCTGTCAAGTTCTGCTGCTTGTATAATGTTCAATGGTAACAGCCACAGAGCTGCTTTGGTGTCTCAAGTTTTGACTAAAACAAAAAAATAAAAACAAGCAAGCTTTGAATCTCATCAGTCCAAAAGATTGACATTCTAAGTTGGATCAAAGTTCAGAATATTTTATGTTCAGACACTGCAGCACTTGTCTGATGCCCAAAGCAATGAATGCAGGGTCTGTCGCATACTCATAAAAACACCAGAAGCTTTGCACATGATAGAGCCACAGACCTTAAGCCACCTGGCTGAAGCAAAGCAAATTACCATACTGTCTGACATTATAAATTAGAGTCAGAAAATAATTTACTATAATTTTTGCCAAATTTCATGTCTTACGGGGACAGATGGAGTCCTACTATTTTTGGAGTACAGTAGACTACTGAAGCTATGAAAAAGAAAAAATACTGAGTTACCAATATTTTTTTCCTGTATCTACTGCATCCTTCGTGCTTGCATTAATTAGCCCTCAATACTGGACAATTTTCTATCTATACAGTTAATCAAATCAAGATTGACTCTTTGGAGCTGATCATCCCAGGTAGTTAAAAGCTACTTTATGAAACTAAACATCCCAAGTAGTTAAGACAAAAAATTTTCATTCCCACTTAGTTGTGGTGCATTAAAATTATGAGAACAACTGATGTCTTAATGAAGGACTTTCTCTCAAACCACCAAAAAAAAAAGTAAAAAAAAGAAGAAACTGAAATAAGTTATCAGTTCCTCTTCACACCTTCCGAATGTATAACACAATAAAAAAATTGCTGCCTCACTCAGTCTCTATTACTTATTTTACATATTATATGATATTCTCTTTGAAAATTATATATTTTTCTTCCTGGATGCCTTTTAACATAACCTGAAGGATTGTTTTTAGTATTCTTACCTTGAACACAAGATCTGTCCTTTAGCTGTATTCTCAAGTGCTTATTCATGTGCCCACTTGGAAAACTCAAGCACATTGTCTCAAAATGGAAATGGATTTACTCAGTACCGTACAAGGCCCTCCTAAGTATCATAGGGGGAACTGTTTGCCTCTCAGGCTTGTCTCCAATAAACCAATGAAAGGAAAGAATCCTTCTTCCCTTGTGGCATACCTCCATGTATTAGAGGCAGAATAGTAATTAAATATATATATACTTCCAAAATTTGGAATTCTGTCCCATCCAGACCTCTTATTTAAGGCAAAATAGGTCTCCTCAATACTGTGGAGTAATATCAGAAAGGTTTGGTACATAAAGTATGAAAAAATGCTTTATTTTTTTTCACTATTCCAATATGTAACACCACTAGTTTTTTAATATTATCTTTCTTTCCTCAAATAGGACTTTCAGTATGTTGAGATATATGAAAAGGAAAGAACCTACTCTGAATATTTTTTTTTCTCAAACATTCTTATTGTTATTTAATCTGACAGAAAGACACATAAAAATACATCTCAGAAAAAGTATGAAGCATCATTGAGGAAGTTACCAAGCAACTGCTCTTTAAAGCTAAGTAACAATAATATTTTCTATTCAGTTGGTGAGCCTATATGAGAAAAAATATCCATGTTAAATTGTAATATGCTGAGAAGAAATGCCAATACAAAATGCAATTTTAATTTTAACGATCAACAGATGAAGATACAGAAATAACACCAAATGCATGTCATAATTACTAGAGGCATTGAAAACACAGACAATTTTATTGCACCATGTTTTCCAGAGATGAGCTACAGCAATCAATAAGAGATATTGCTGACTTTGCAGCGTGTATAACATTCAATAAATATCTAGGGCAACCTACTAGCATTTTATTAAAATGCGTCTATAACACAGTATTGTCTAGTAAATTGATCACATCTGATGCGACCACCAATATTACTGCTCCCAAAGTTACAAAGAGAACCCTAAGGTAACTAGTAGAACAATTCCATGCCTGTAGTGATGGTAAATTAGCATAGAAATGGTGCCAGTGTAATTAGGTTGTTTAAGGTCTTTAACAAAAAGTAATAGCATTATCAGTATACTCTCTCATGTTGCTACAGTAAAACCAATGTCAAAGCAGTTTACTGCTAATCACTTCTGTAAACATATAAGGAATACACACACACACAGAGAAGATGCAGGGGGTTTGTATTTTTAACCACAGCAGATTTAAGCTAGTAGAATCAGTCAGCTTATAATCTATTTTTAGATCCCCTTTTTGTCTTTTCTCAATTGAATATCTTCCTTCCAGAACATTCATCAACCTCACAGAGAAAAAAAAAGAGGAAAAAAAGAAAAAAAAATAGACCAAAACACTGTCACACATACTAACACACAAATGTGAGAGAGAGTTCTTTAAGTTAAAAAGTGATATAATATCATGGCACATGTGGGGTTAAATACAAATGCCTGAAATGTGACAAGGAATATTTATGCTGTTATTTGCAGGATTCTCCATTCTACCTTTACAAGAACACATTCAGAGAGGTTTACATAATGTACCTGTCTTCAAATGAATATTTTGCAGTATTTCTTACCACAGCAAGGAACCATGTGTTAATGAGAAGGAATAAATTGTTTATAGGCTGCAGAACCATTCTGGCTGCAAAGTATATATTAGTAAAAATAATAATAATTAATAATAATAGCCAATAGATCAGCTGTTTTCAGTGTAGTCAAAATGAGATTTTCTTTTTACCACTGTACTTAAAAATCAACTTCGACCTTTTTTCTTTAAGTTGCTATTTTTCAGTAATCCATAATTCTGAAAACATTCCTTCAAAGACAATAACAATGTAACTTAGCCATCACTCAATTAATTTCAAATCCTTGTATAGAGGTGATTTAATTCAATGTACAACTATTCCTATGATAATTTACGCAGAATATTAACATTTGCGAATCTCTCAGAACTAACATATCAGTTCTCTGTAATTGCTGTAAATATTCACCAAAACAACATATATTTCAATGTAACTTGAATTTCAGAAGGGGTTTGCAGAAGAATACTTAACTGCAATTTCACTTTCATTTTAATAACTTGGATTTAAAGAGCAACAAATACACTAGAGCAGTATTCATGTTCTGTCATAGAACTGATAAAATCCAAAATCTTTTGGTAAAGCAGGGATTATTTTCTTGAGTTACAAATACATTTATGTTCTTTCAGCCTAATATTATTTCTTGCTTGTACTTGCAGCACCTGCCTCATTAGATATTATTCCTTGAATCTGTTAGAGACAACACACACAGAAAGCCAGACCACTCAAACAAATATGCTCTTAAAAACACCAGTAATACTAATCAGCGTTCTGTTCATTCTTTATAGATTGTCACTAAAATTTAGCTTTTAAAATGTCACTATTCCCTCCAGCACTCTTTTACAATCCAGTCTATTGGTAAATCTGCATCACCCTTACCAACTTTTTCACTGCCTTTTTGTGTTATCTCACTAAAAATTCTTAAAATATATGCTTCTGTAATTACATTGTTAAATAAGGCTAGAAGAGCCTCTTTTTTGTTTATGTTGTTGTTGTTTTGCTAGTTTGGTTTGGGGTTTTTGTATGGTGTGGAGGTTTTAGGAGAGAGGGTTGTTTCAGTTAGCTGGGAGTAGATTGTCACTTAGAGCTAACAGCACTACTTACAGAGTGGGGTAATATTTTTGAATTATATTGAATTTTCCTCTGTTGCATAGCTATGTATGGAAGAGTCATCCTGCTACCATAAATTTAAGAATTATACTCTGTAATTCCACTGACTTCAGTAAGTTATTCTTGTTCACACAATCAAGATGGATACTTTTCTCTTCACTATATTTTTTAATTATACAGTTGGGCTGAGATACATGACTTGACATTTTTCACGACTTCTATAGGGTCTGGCTCACTGAATAAATTTTAAAGCAGATAGCAACAATCTAGATTACTTACTTATTATCACCATGTTAGATAAGCCTTTCAGAAATTTCCCTTTGTGGTGAACACAATGTTCAAATGATGCCAGAAAGCCTTTTATACTTTGAGTACTATTTACTTTTATTGCCCTTTTCTTTATGATTGAAACAAAACATTAATAATGATTTCTCAGAACAAGATTTCCCATCTGTGGCATAAAGATTTACACCTCAAGGGCTTTGGTATAATTGTTCATGATTGCACAAGTTAACTGGATATACTGTGTGTTGACAGCAACATGCTTAAAAAAGAAGTTTATTTAGTCATAAAAATGTGATAGAATGATTGAAGTGGCTCCGAAGTCTGAAATTAATCAACTACCTTTCCATAGTTATACTTTGTCTTCTAGAGGTACTATTCTGCTATTTGTCTCCAAATGGTAAATTGCACTGCTTCCAGAAAGGCAGTATTTTTAACCTCTTTTTTAACTAAAATAATTCTTTTCTGAAGTCCCAAAGCCTAATTTAATCTCCTTACCTTCCACAGTTCATAATATTTCTCCACAAAAATTCCAGACTTCTCATTCAATTAGGGGAAAAAAAGCAAAATGCCAAACCTTCTTGGGAGGAGGGCAACCTTCTACAGGTAACTGAATGAATGTTTTATTCCCCTCAGAAAAAATCATCTACATATGCATTTATTTGTCTGTTGCTCTGTCATATCACTTTGGTTTCAAAAATACTTTACTGGAAGGCAAGTCTTACTCTAAAGACCTGCGAAGGACTGAGAGCCACACCTTCAGCTAAACATTCAGACCTGGATGTCAGCTGAAAACATTGGGAAAGAAAGAAAAAAAGTCTCAAGATTAATTGTAAAGTATGGGAAATTGCTCTCATCAAACACCATAATTTCTCACCATTGCTGCTCACATACCCTGAGTAAAATACTGGACTCTATGGAGGTGGTGAATTTGGATGATACTAGTTCTCTTTCATTTAAGCAGAAAAACTTTAGTAGAAACATGTTTTGTTTAGTCAGCTTTAGTTGACATGCAAGGCTGACCCCACTCAGCACTATCTCAGCAGCTGAGACTGTTAAGGTTGTCCTTTCCCCAGGAGCCGGGATGGAAAAGGGCAATGAGGAAACACAGGCCTTTTGGCATCCCAGAACCTTATTAACAGGTGACAAGGCCACCTGTTTCTGCTGCCTGCTCACCACATTTACAGGACACAATATCTACCTCTGATGCAGGGAAATCAAAGCTGAAGTGGAACTTCAGTCTGGTAACAGCCAGAAGCCCAAGCGACTGCAGATCCAATATCCATGAAATTTGCATGAGATATAGAAATTGGCAGCTGATGCTTTAACTAACAAAACCAACTGGGTCCATTGGGCTCATCAGGTTATATCCACAATGAAAATGGCTTTTTTGTCCTAGTAAAAATACTGGAATGTGTAACAAGAAAAAAAAAATAAAGACAGTTCCATCAATCCTCACATCAATCTTAATTTAAAGTCATATCCTGTGTATGATGCTGGCAGGAAAACTGCACTGGATTTAGTCATTTGCCAGACTAGGAAAAAAGGTGAGTATGAGCAATGAAACCAACACATCAGTTGAGCTTAGGCTGCTACAGCACCCTCTGCAGCAGGGCCATGGTGCAGCATGCAGCACGACAACTGCCCAGCCAGAGGGCAAGTGGGTACAAAGAGGCTGCCACAGATACAAGAAATTGCAAACAGATTCCTTGTCCCAGCAGTCAGGGTCACCTGCATATGTCCCTATTTTCCTGCAACAATGGGATCTCTTTCTCAAAGAAAAGTAAGCTTAAAAGATCAGCTTTTTGCTGATACACTGGACATTGAAATTCAGTCCAGTTTTTTGATGGAACATTTTTTTTAAAACCTCTTTAGTACCTGAGTTGCTGTTGTTGCTCATGGAATAATACACTGCTGTATGTTGAGAGTTTAACAACAGTCATGCACAATATACTTATGCATGCAATTAATTTATACCATGACAGCCCATGGAAGAAAGGCTTGTGCAGCCCACAGACTCCAGAGGCAATGTCTTTCTCTTCCCTCTGCATGAATGTCTGTCACTCAGATCATCTCAGATTAGTCATTTAATCCATTGACTAATCTTAAAAGAATTTGAAATACGGGTGTGTTCCCAGATTCAACATCCAAGGATATTCTTCATCAGCTTTAATTGCACTGAAAGGACGTTGTGATCCATCACATATAATTAGAAATAGCAGCAGACGACAACATGTACTCACATTAATGAGGCACAGAACACTCCTGCTAAGGAAACAATAGCAGCATACAGCATGACCTACTTTCTTCTTTACTATTATTTAGGTGATAGATTTTGAGGTAAATAAAAGCATTGCTTGAGTTTTAAAGGTACTGAATAAGAGAAAGCATTTTTTTAAAAAATATTTTTTCTTGCATTTTAATATGGAGATTTTTAAAGCCTCTAACTAGAAAAAACCTGGTGACACAAGAAAAATATCTAACCTCAGCAACAGTGAAACAATATGAGAGCACTAGGTTTTAGGATACATAACTGTTGCTCATACTGCCATCACAAAAATTTCACTATGTATTTTTATGAGGTAGAAGGACAACACCACTCATTTGACAAAACATATATGAAGAAAGCTCATATGACCTAGCTAAATTCTGTCTCCCATCAAGTCTGAGGTATAAAGTATGTTCAAAAATTTAAGCAGGAAACATTGCCATCCAGTGATGAAGACAGAAGAGAGAAACTGAGATAAAAATGGTGGGGTGCTGTAACTGATATATTCATAATCTGTGATATCCATACTCTCAGCCAGGAGAATGATATTCAAAGGTGGTCAGAGTAGCATGAATTTAAAAGATTGTAAAAATCAATGGGCTAAGTAAAGAACAGGTGTGATCCTACAAGCTTTAAGTGTTCTTACTAATGGATCATATGTTATTTATTTTCCTTCATCAGTGATGAGCCAGTTTAACGCACAAAAAGTAACAACAAAAATATTCACTTCCCTGAATATTTCGATATCTCATTTAACAACAAAAAAAAAATCCATTTTGAAATCTTTGTTTCCCAAGTGGAAATATTTTTTTGAAAAATGTGTACCCTCCAGGAAGTTGCATTCCTAAAACAAAATACGTAAATTCAATGTAGAAACAAGTCATGAGTCTTTGCATATCCCAGAAAACAGATCCAATACTAGGGTGGGTAGAGCAGGAAAACACAAAATAGACAATCCATGAAGTGCTGGAGGTTAGAAATTCTGCAGCTTCCATATAGAGCTGCCCCAGGAAAGATGCAACTAAGGAATAGATGTGTACTTACTAAAAAGTCTGAAAGAAGGAAGGAGTGGGCTCATGGCTGCCCACAGGCTGAACAGAAATCTGACCAAGTACCAGTTACCAGTGTCATTTTGACAGAATCAAAAACAGAAACCAAAAGAAATATATGGATTTTGACCAAGAAAGACTATGTTCCTTCAGTCTTTTTCTCAGAGATTTTAAAACTGGTATCAGTTACTTTGAGGCAAATTTCTTCATACAGCACCTCAAAATGACTTCATTTTATCTTCTTTTTACTTCTCTTTTTTTTTTGGATGAAATCACACTTTTTGGTCCCCAGGTTACAAACTAAAAAATCATAAATTGCATCCATCCTTCTATCAGTTTTAACAAGCAAACAGCACCACTTCAATTCTATCGAAACCTCTCCCTCAAGATACCTTCATGTATGCTTCATTCTCCTCTTGCTTCTAATCTACGATCACAGCAGAAGGCAGAGGTAGAAGTCTTCATGTGAGCACTGTACCAATAATTATAAAGTCAATATGTTTCACATAAATAATCATGTAACAGCAATAAACTCATACATATCATTTTTTAAAGGAACCTATGTAGAATATTCCATTGTCTCCTAATTAATTCAGGTAAATAAAATAACATGTTTGTCCTTTGAATATTATACATATATATCTCTGATCATTTTATTACATATGCTATGTAAAGCAATATTTGAATCCACAGCTATTTGGATATATATTTAAATTAATATTTATTAAATATATATTCATAACTATATCCATGTTGGGTATTGATTTCTGCTAGGAGGCAGGAGAAGGAAAATGCCAAATCTTGTACAAGCAAGTGATAGAAAAAGACACATATTCCTATTTCAGGCTGACCTTCAGATCAATGACCTTCTTCTTCTGCCCTAAAGCATCTGTCAACAGGCAGTGCCACATAACACCATTGCTAACCTTCAGTCTTCAATTCTCCTCTCTTACTAAGCCCTACAGTTCAAGTTATACCTACTACCCACTGAGCCACCAAAAAACTTCTGGATTTTGCCTGTAGGGCATTTATTGTAGCTCTGGCTTTCTTTCCGGTATTTAAAAAGCCAGATAGTAAGGGTAACACTCAGTTTCTCTGATGTAGTCTTCTTGGATAAAAATAACTGTCAGTCTACGTGGTTTTTAGCAGCAAATAATGAATTTATTCAGTGCTGCAAACAAACCAGACTGAGTTTTAGACAGAATCAACAATTTCAAAACCTGCTTATTTTTAAAACACTAGCAAATCTGCTTGTCAGCAATGAACTACAGATTGCCAACCTGCCATTTCAAATGAAAAACACCTGACATTCCTGAATAGTGTTAATGAAAGTTGGGTTTTTTTCTTCTTCTCCATTTTGTTGTCCTTCTTCGCTTATTTTGTGGCTACTACTTTATTAGAACCTGAATTTAAAGTTCATCCTGGTATTCATTAAGGATAAATAGATATGTACAGTGACAACCTCAAGTACATTGTCATCACTCACACTGATGGGACTTTTGCCTAGCAATTTAATCTTGTTCTGACTAGCCACAAGGCAGCTACATAAAATTAGTGAATAAAACAAATTTTAGATTACTTTTATATTAAATTGCTTTATAAGCAAAGGCACAATTTCCTGAGGAGCCAGTTTTGAGTTTTGCTCACATGGGAACACCAAAGCCCAAATAACAAAATAAAGATGTAGTCTCAGAGAAAGACTTGTCATAAAAAAAATAGATAATTTTTTTTAGTCATGTATAGAGTGGGACTGCAGACAGATATGATACAGGATTTCATATGACAAAATTAAAGCAGCTTGGACTTAAAGAGGGCAAGGGGTGTTATAACAGCCATGTTCTATAAGCAGAGTAGTATTTTGAGATTTCAGGATGATAATTATGCTTAACAATTGAATGCCTTCACTTTGCTGTTTAGTTTTTAGCCAGTGGTGTATGTTCTCTTTATCATTAGGCAACTTTCTGTCAAGTCACTAACCCACTATATAAATTAGTTGCTCTGCCATTCTGAGGTATATTTATATGCATAAAGGAAACTGTTGAATTTATTGGAAGTCTGAAAGCACAGGCACTCAAAGTGAAATAGATGTGCAGCTGGGAAACAAAAAAATAAAAAATCCCCACATAAATTAATCACATAAATTTTTACACAACTGCCTGCACAGTCCCCTGTATATCTCCCTAATATTACTTAACTTAAAAAAAAAATAGAAAGATAAATATCAATAAGGTTATTTGTCATTATTTTGCTCTAATTTCAACAAACTGGACAGCTGGCATGCAGAGAAATGAAGAAAACTTGCAAAACTCTATAATCTGTGCTAAAATTTGCAGGCTGGCTGACCAGTTACACATTGCCCTTTTTCGGGGGGAAGGATTCTGACAACCTGCGTTTCACATTAAGACAAAAAAGCAGCCACGTTTTGTGGTGGTGGTGGTACAGGCTAGGTGTGACAAGCTAGTTTACCTCTGCTATGTGTGAGGGTGTCCTGTCATGTACTAAATCCAAGTGCTTTGCTTAGAAAATGCAATTTTAAGGTGTGATTGGGAACCAGAGCTTGCTAACCCTCCATCTGATCTGCCGTAGTTGTTGAAAGCCCTGGGTATTCATCTTCCCTTTGGCACAACTTACTGCAGATGCCTTTGCTGGACATCTCTGGCTGCTGAAGAGAAACGGGGTGGTTAACCCAAGGTCTTTAGGACCAAAAGTTAGTCACAGTAGTTCCTAGGGTCTACAAGTTCAGTTATGGTAAAGACTGCAGGGCAACCACTGACAAATGGGGTAATGATGACTAAGCTCATCCTCTTGTGTTTTGATTGCTTCTTGCTATCTGCTTGGAGCCCAGAGGTGGATTTTTAGCAGAGCTGTTTCTCCCTGTACTATTTATTAGGAGAGATACTCTGAGTGTTGTTATTGAAATAGTTCACTGATAAGGCTAATACAGACATAGGACTTCAGGGCTTTTAGAAAAGATTTTTTTTAAGGTCTAGCCCACAGGAGCACGAAAGCACAGCTTCAGTACAGAGAACATCAGAATAAGAAGTCCAGAGCAAATTTTTCAGCCAAAGCATGAAGACCTCTGAAATTAACTTGATTTTAAATATGCGATAGTTATTACAAATGCTTCCTAAATGAAGGTGTAGGACAAAAAAGAAGTGACCTGAGAGGTGAGGGACTCTCCCCTTTCAGGGAAATTCAAAGCAGATACATTTAATAACATCCTGGATTTGGCTTGGTTTCCATCTCGGTGTTTGTCTTGTTTTTATTGTAAGAAAGAGCTGAGAAAACATAGCCTTGTGCAAACCAACTAAGGATATAAAGAATAATACTAGGGTTATTTGTAGGTAGAGTTCATCCTCTTGTTATCAATTGTTCTACACCTTTCAGGATAGTTTGTTCTGCACGTCTCACTTTCCTGCTCAGATGGTGTCATGTCTAACCCCAGCTGGCAACCAGTCACCACATCCATTCTACCGGTGGGATGGGGGACAGAACTGGAAGAGTCAAAGTGAGAAAACTCATGGGTTGAGAAAAAGACAATTTAATAGGTAAATCAAAAGCTACATGTGGAAGCCAAGCAAAGCAAGGAATTTTTCACCACTTCCCATGCACAGTTAAATCGTTATTTAGAATAAATGAATTGCTATATATGAATTTTTAAACAACCTAGATTTAGTTCTTAAGAAATCTACACTGTCATTAAGAATATATTTATAGCTGTGTTCACCCTCTGTGTTGGGAATATGGTTTTATAGGCACAGCTACACTTTAAACAAAGATATTATAAGAAAGTTTAGAAAAATCTTACTCTGCTTTCTTTTAGACAGATGTTATAATTCCTATCCCAGCCATTTGCAGAATATCCATTTTGTGAGTAGAGCAAGACAAATGACTTCCTGTTTTGATTAATTTTTAATATTAAAAACAGTTTTAGTCACAACACCTCAAATTACTTCTAAAATATCATACAGAATCTCAATTTCCTGTGTTATGAAGCTTAACATTCAGGAAGAATTTTTTCTTTCATACAATATATATAGAAAAGCAGATGCTTCAGTGGAGCATCCCTGTACCTTGCCTGTGATAGTGAAAGGGATGGTTTCAGTCTTGTGTCACACTCCAAAAAAGAGACAAATATCAATAATGGTTGCAGTCACATAAACAGTCTGATATCTTTTTAAGCAAGTCACTATAATTCTTAAGTTTACATCATTATACACAAAGACAATACCTTCAGAAAATGCCTACACAGAAAAATAATAGGTTTTTTTCACACAGCAGTATGTTTTACAGTTTTAGAGCACAGTTTATAGGAGGAAAAAATGCAACTAAGCCTCACACGTAAACCACTTTTTAAAACAAACCATGTGGAACACCCTCCTAAACTCCACATAGAGGAAAAAAACCAGGACAGCATTTAAGTACTACTAGTGTCAAAATGTTAGGTCTTTGATAATGGGTATATGTGGGAAGGTTAGCCACATCTATTTTAATCTTTTTGAAAAACATTTCTAACCTGCTGAACGATCATCTTCCTCTCTTTCTCATTGTCAGGAGGGAGAGAGAGGTTATGAGCTGTATAAGAGTCCAACCAGAGGTTGCCCTTCCTATAATTGGTGCAAAAATTTATTTTAAAAAATGAAGTATCTTAGGTGATTATCTTACCTCAGCTGACATAACTTTTTTTGCACAGCTTCATGCTTCCTGTAGCCAATTTCCTCTGGAATATCAATTTCTGCAACAGAAATCAAATATATGTCAAAGTAAATAAAAAAGGTTGAAGCTTTTAGAATTAATTAACCATTGTATACTGATAAAAAGTTTAAATCTTTATGTCCAGATATTACTGCCAATCTCACTTGTTACACAATTATAACAGTATGAAAAATACTTTTTTGCGTTTACAGTCAAAGAATTTTCAATAATTTCTAAACAATGAAAGATTAGACCTGATCAGAAAATTTTCAAAGCAAAATGACAATTCTTAAAAATATAAGCTTTTCAGAAGAAAATATTGCAAAATCTTGTGCCAGAAATAAACCCTCCGTGACTGCAAGATATTCTTGACCAAACCAGAATGAGACACTATGATGTGCTACTGATACTCAGTGTATTTTCAGACCATGAAACTCAAACTTTTGGTCTAAATGAGACATGAGAGCTGTAGACTCCTATGAAGCATATCTGGATCCATAACTTCTGTTAAAGGGTTTATATTTTGCATAGAAAAATGCAGGGTAATTCAGCCAGACAGGGGAATTAGACTAATCCTCTCTTTCACACACACAGACTGAGAGAAACTGTGGCTTCTCCAAGAAGTTTTTCTTTAGTGTGCACTAGAAAAAAATATCAAAATTACATCAATCCTGCTATGATCAACAGTAAACCATCTCTGTCACCATTTCTACATAGGTGTTGTTACTAGAGAACATTAACCTCAGGTTCCTTCACTTTTACTGGAGATAACTTTTAAACACATTGTAAACACTTCACCAAATTGCTTGTAATCTGGGACACTATTAAAAAATTTATTTAAAAGAGTATTTTTAAATTTTGTTAACATAAAATCTTCAAAATAAAAGTGTCTGTAAAAGATAACTAATAAAAAATAAAACAAAACACCATATTTCTACTCATGTTCCCAGGTAAACATAGCATGAATTTTAAAAATTTGGAAAAAAAAATGCACATTTCGATGACATATATTTGCATGTGAGTTGTCTGATATGTTTTAATATAGTACTAAAATGTCTATGTTCTCCATGGACAATTTTTGAAATATTTTACTGAAATAGTTCCTAGTTCCAGATACCAAACAGGAAAAAGGAGAAAGTAGCACCAGAGATTTAGCTGTCAATTGCAATAATGGAACTAATACTGAAAACAATTGAACAGGATCACTCCCATCTTCTCCTGTTTTCTCTGCCTTTGTTTTCTTCAACAACAGAAAATTTCAGCAATTCTGTTTCTCTGCTTATTTTATACCAGGCAAATTTAATACAACCTGACTGTTTTCTAACTTCAGTAGTTTATATTTCAAATAAGGTTTATGCTGTAGGTAGACAAAGAAAGGGAATAGCAGAAACCAAAACAGAGAACTCACTGACCAGTAAAGAATGGTCCGAGCTAGTTTTATAGATTAAATTTACAGAGAATTAAAAACCTCTCTAGAATGATAATACTGAAGATAGGTGGAAGAAAGACTGAAGGAAGAGACAAGATTCGAAAGTTCTAGACTAAAAATCAGAAGGCATTTCTTGAAATCTATGACTAGAACATGTATTCCTATACAATTGTGACACTTCATGTGAAACCACCAGATGGACACAAACAACTCCCAAACAGCATGTAAGGTTAGGAGCAATGCCCAGAGATGCTACATTATTTTTCCCCTGGAAGGATGAAAACTTCGCATGACACTAAGAATACATAAAGCATTCAAAGAGAGACATAAGGCAGTCAGATGTCTTAAGTGGATAACTTCCAAAATGTGATACACAATACTGCATCCCTACAAACCTGCAGGTATGCAGTCTCAGCTGTATTGAGGTGCAAGATGTACTTGGATGGCTCAGCTATTGATATCAGCATGTTTTCTCCCCAGACTCCAGCTATAGTACCTGATTTACAGACAGGATGATTATTATGTTAATCCAGACCTCATTTTTTGCATATAAACATGAATTCCACAATCCATGTGCCTGCCGAGATCTCAAACAAATGCCCAAGCACACCCAGGAAGTGGGTACAGTTTCCAAGAATGGCCCCTGGCTTTTCTTACAAATCATTCTCCTCTCATAATTTTAAGTTTTTAACAANAAGAAAAAAACACCCAAACACTGCCATTAATTAGTAAAAATATAACAGGAAACAAAAATTTGCTGACTTTACATTTCTAAACCCAATCAAGGCTGAGAAAAATCATTACTTCAAGAAGCACACTCTAAGTACATTTATGCAAGCACTGTTTCTTTTTTGAAAGTTCAATTAAATGCCAAAAGTGTAACTAAAAATGAGAAATTATTTAACATTCAGTAGTTATAGCTTGCCTGTTGGTATACATTACACCTAATTATGTACTTCACAATAATTTCAGAAAAAAAAAATTCATAAAACATTTACAAAATATGTTCAGCATGTTAGTCATAGCTAAATTTTTTTAATACTTTCAGAAATACAATTAAGTGGAAATTAGTCTATTTACTTAAATTGTTTTGATTTAATTGCATAAAGTGTCAGCAGACAAAATATCTCCACAGTCCCTGGAATACACATTGTATCTTGTAAGATACTATTGTGATTGAATAAAACAAACTATCACATATTTATGAGATTTTTTTATCCTTGACTAGTTATCTTAGCTATTAAAGGATTTTAAAAAATAGTAAATGCATTCCTGTGAAGTCTGCTTTATAAGAAGAAAAATGCATATTTTGAAAATTGTGATGCAACTTCTGGCAAGCTGGCAGTAAATGCCACAGTGAAAATCACAGACCACCAGGTGTTTGTTGCACAGTAGTCAAAACTATCTGTATTCAAAAAATTGTCTCTGCTGTCTTTTCCTGCTTGGAAATATCCCACAAAACATAGACTAAAAGATAATCTTATATTTTATAAATTGTCATTTTCAAAGTTACACTGTGTACAAAATAAATTACTAAGGCCTAGGTTCTCATATCCTCAGTCTCACCAGGTATCTTTTTTCTGGTCAGTCATACAGCAAGGTGACATTAGAACAAAAGAAAGGATATTCAAACCTTTTTCATAAAAGAATTAAATCAGTGCAGCAGCAAGGCAGCCCTCAAATGGGCCAGCAGGAAGCCAATAAGAATGTAGATACTTATCAGCCAGCAAGATAAGTCTCACCTGTATTTATTTTACTAATTTTAATTTCGTATTCCTGCATTTTTCAAACGACTGTTGTTTCTTTCTTAGTCCTTGCAAAAATAACTGTTGACCTTTTCAGTTTTGTGCTTCTGTAATTAATCTAGTTTTACCCTAGAGAAAAACCTCTCTTATTTTATAGAAATCTACAGGCAACAAAGTACCTTTAGGTTGTCAAGAATTGAATTCTTAAAACTCCAAAGGCAAAACAGTCCCCCAGCAGTCTCCCAGTTCCCCAGGAGTGTGATCAGTAGTTCTGTAAGTTCAACTCACCTTTGCAGAAGGGTCACCCACAGGTCCCCTGGGCTTACTGAATAAATTAGTTCTAATTCACCGGAGCACAATATTAATTAAAACAGAGTATTTGTGATTTCAGCCCTCACAAAAACATATGCATCAATATGCAAAATACAAAACTTGATTTATGCCTATGTCTGTGTATGCTTTCACTCTTCTTCCTCATTTGTTTTCACCTTAGCAGGATCACTAATTATTTTTTGTATCACCACTCTGGGTAGGCTGAAGTGCAGACCCATGCTCTTTCCATGGACATCTTGGAGATAGTAAAATTGTCTGTGGGCACCATGATAGCAACAAAGGTGATCCTGTTGATGTTACACCCTTTGACCCAATGCAAGCTCTTTCCTTAGTATCCAATCCCCAAGCAATGGCAGCCCCTGCCTTTCTAGATATTGGAGCAACAGGGCTGTGCAAAGAAGTCAAAGCCCGAACCGAGAATCAGTAATACTTGGGGAAGGATCCCTCTCAGTGCAGGGAGCGAAAATGGTGCCTTCATCATGAATCAATCATTTTAATTATGTATTACTTGACATCTGCACTCTTCTATATCTTCATTCTTCCATATCTACACTCATGATCATCCATAATCAAGTGACTTATTTTGTTAGCTTGCACACCAATCAAATCCATTTCCATAAGTCACACATGCAGGTTTGGTAGTACAGGGTGACTGTGACTTTGAGTTTCCAAAATGCCATTGACATTTGAGTGGGTTGACCCTGGCTGGATGCCAGATACCCACCAAAGCCACTTTATCACTCCCCTTCTCAGCTGGACAAGGGAGAGAAAATACAACAAAGATTCATGAGTTGAGATAAAGTCTGGGAGATATCACTCAGCAAATGCTGTCACAGGCAAAACAGATTCAGATTGGAGGTATTAATTGAATTTATTACTAACAAAATCAGAGCAAGATAATGAGAAGTAAAATAAATCTTAAAAACACCTTCCTCCTACCTCTCCCTCCTTCCCACCTCTACCTCCTCCCCCTCAGAGATGCAGGAAGATAGGGAATGGGGGTTATGGTCAGTTCATCACACGTCATTTCTGCCACTGCTCAGGGACAGGAGTGCTGCACTGTGGGGTCCCTCCCATGGGAGTCAGCTCTCCAGGAACTTCTCCAACGTGAGTCCACCCTTCAAGCAACAGTTCTCCACAAGCTGCTGGAATGTGGGTCACTGCCACAGGATGCAGTCCTTCAGGCACATATTTTATCTGTATGAATAAGAAAAACGACATGACAAGATAAAGTTGTTAACAAAGTAGATTGTTCAATATTTTGCTCTTATTTTTTGCTAGTGTCTCTTCTCGCTTAGAATTATATTAACTGTGTGCCCTTTATACGACGTAAAAAAATATTCATATACTTCAAGAGAATGTCAGTTAACAAAATCCTCACCGTCTGCTATTTTCTACTACAAGTTTCATTAAACAGATTTATATGTATTAATACTGACTATTCCTAAGGACAGGGCTTTGCATAGTGATCACTTGAATGGGAAAGGTTCACCTCCCTTGTGCACTCCATTATGAATGTTCTTGCTGTTACTGTTAATTTCTTATTTCATTGATGTTTCCTGTAAATTGTTCTTATCTCAAACCCTTGATCTTTAACTTTTGTGCCTCTAATTCTCCTCTTCAGGCTGCCACAGGGGGAAGGGAAGGGGGAAGTGAGTGAGCGACACATCGATTGGAGTGTTTCTGTGGGAACACTAGATTGGGGAATACCATTTCTAAACAAAGACAAAAAATTATTTGTGTGTTCCTAGTCTAGACTTCTCCTCTTTGAACAAGAAAGGAAACATCTGATGACTCTTAGAAAGCAGAACATCTCAACAAACAAAAGTGTCAATTAAAATGCTGAAATAAAAGAGAGAAAATATTATTGGATATTTCACATCACTCATCCAGCAACTTCCTTAGAATTACACAGCATAAAAAATCTCAGGTATAAATAAGCTCTACAACCAGATAAAGAGCACTTCTTTAACAGTTTGCTTGCATAGATGAAGAGACACTTAAATTCAATTAAATTTACTGAAATAACAGTTCTTATTTTAGCATGAATATCTCAAAAAAAACCATGCAATAAAATTTACTTTGTAAGTACATTTGATGTTCTACAGTTTACCTCAGTATATCAACACACATTCATCAGTTAGCAAGTGTACACTCTGAAATGTCAGTATTGCTTTTAACTTTCTTCTGATACAAAACATTTTTATGTTTTCAAACATCTGCACCACATCTATTTGTTCTTCTTCCTAAGGCAATCTCAAGATCCAATGAGTCTGAAGTTCTTTCTGCTCCTTATACTGATAAAAGATAGTTTCTACAAATAAATATAGGGGGTTTTCTGCCTTTAGGAAATTCACTGCTGTCCTTAAAGATGGAAAAAGTCATAAGAAAAATTGCTTTATTAAGGAAAAGTAATGAATTTCAGATGCAAGCAATGGGCTTACTACTTCATTTTTTCAGCTGCTGTCCCCAAAATGCTCTGCGCTGGAAAGAGCTGGATGCTTTTCCTTCCAAGATCTGTAAATAGTACAAGATTGAAATAATTAGTTACAGTAGCATGGCATCTACAATTAGTCCTCATAATCAAAGATACTCTTATCTAATCAGTATTTCTGGAAAATCATAATTGAAAACACTATATGCAGAAGTTTACTTTTGCACAATTTGTGTACACAGTACACCTTATCTAAGAAACTTCACAGTTAGGTGGCTTTAGTGGCTTGTCAGATAATGATCATAATACTATCCCACCACTTTGCAACAATGTTACACACTTTGCAAAGAGCTAGATGTAATAAGTCTTCAGATAATGCATGATTAGACAAAATTGTCCTCTGTATTTTTAAAACATTGTTAAAAAAATTTTCACCATCACATATATTTTTTATTCAAAAATGGTTTTTTTCCAGTATGGCTTGGATTTACACAGTTAGTCATTCAAACATTCAACCTCCCCTACTTGGGGCTCCTGGCTAGATGAGCAGTCACACTGCATTGTCTCTGATCCCTGACCAAATGGACATCTTTATATTTGTAAGGAGCACAGCCTAAAGCAACATCTGTCTAGTATGGCAATATTACTGACAGCCTTCTGTTAAAGACTTCAACTTTTCCAAGCAAACCTAAGGTGACATGAAATTACAGTTATGTTTCCAGTTGAATAATTCACGATAAGAATAATGTCTTATTTCTGTGACTATGTGCCATTTACTGTCATTATATCCATCTTCCTATTGCCACCATTTTCTGATATTAAATTATTATTCCCATTACAGATTTTCCGCTATTTTGCAGGTAATGCCCTAATGTACTGATGCCACAGGGACATAGATAGTTAACGTGCTGGAAATGTAAGGGATAATGACCATCCATGCAAGCTCCTAAGCCACACGAAAGGCATAAGCCGTTTACAAGGAGCTAAGGGCTAGAGAGAAGATTATACCACAACAAATTAAGCAAGCAATTTCTATTCTAGCCTTGATTCTCCTACGTGAGCATACACAATCGCAAATTCTATGTAGATTGGTTTTCTTGCTGTGTCGTTCTTTCTCTCTAGAAGACAGACAGGATTTCTTAATGATTTACAGTATGAGCAACAAAATTCACTCAGATAGAACTGCAGAACAGCAAGACATTAATGTGAGGTGTTTACTGTGCTGGATTATGTCTCCAAATGAGTCAGGTATGTCCCCAGACCCCGGTATCAGCCATGAGCAGGACTATTTTTTGCTACAATATTCAGTGATACAGTTACCTGCCAACACCATCAACTCCCAGGGGCATCAGAAATTTGGATTCCAGAACAAGATCCCATATTTATTAAACAAGGCTCTGTTGCAGGTATTATTCTAGTTCTGTGATATATTAAAGCAGCACAGACAATTTCAAGAAACAAAAGCATTGATAAATGTTGGGGTTTTTTTCACTGCTGTTAGTTAGTCTCCTATTTGACTGGCTTTTACTTCATTCTTTACAATTTCCAGTTGCTTACCAAATATATAAGGCACACAAATTTCAACCTGTATATTGCTTATATATGGTTAACTGTAACGACTTTGGCTTAAATAGGTTTTATTCTCATAAATATTCAATCATTTGTTTTTTCTACATCATGTTGTTTTCTTTCCTGTCAGGGTGACATAATAATTTGAAATGGTTCTGCTTTCTTTCACATCTAATGCAGTTTTACACACAAAACTTGGATATGTACCCAAAAGTGCATTTTCTTGAATAAATTTCCCCTCATAAATATGTGTGCAGGGGAGGGGCAGGGCTAATTAAAAAGCCCATATACACAGTCAAGCCCAGATTGTATTGGGAAGGCAATGAAATTGCTCCCTTGCTGCACACTGTGAAGTGATCTAAAAATGGAAACTGCTGTGCTACTCTGTTAATGGAACAGGTTACAGTACAATTCAAGACCTTCCTCTCTCATTCAGAAATTACTACAATCTGAATGAGAAAATTATCTTTCTCCTGAAATGCACATATAGAAAGTGATTTGCTTTCTGTCCTTCATTACAAACAGGTATAGATCCCACTTAAATCTGCCACAACCTAAAATAATCAGACTGGAAAATGCTGGGAGGTGGCAGGCTCACAGCCAACCATATTAATGCAAAGCTTAGACTGTTTTTCCCAGTGGATCAATTTACATTTATCTTTATTAGATTTCGCCTAACATTTCCCTCATACATGGACCTTGTAAAGCTTTTCTATGAGTCTGTGCTGCCTGCCATTGACCCCCTCAGTACCTTGAACAACACAGTGTCATCCACACATTTTCTCACTGTCTTTGACCAAGTCATTCATCTGTTTATCTTTCAGCCAATGACTCCTCCCAATTATGAACTTCCCCCTTGCCCCACCAATGCCTTGAAAGCTCTAGGAGAATGTTTGCCTTCTGGAAACTTCAGTACATTATTTTAGCAGACCAAATCATCCCACTGATATGCTTGCTGCTGCTCTAAAAGCACTTCAAGAAGCCATAAAAAGGCACAACTTCTGCCAACAGAGCTGTGCTGAAATCTGTCCTTCACCAAAGTTTCTGCTGATCTTCCCAGCACAGGATTCAGGACAGCCAGCCTATGCTTCCCCACTTTGCTCCCAACAAAAATTTTTTACTTAGAATGCAAGAGTTGCCATTCTCCTGCCTCTGGATACCAGGGCTGTTCCAAAGGGCGTGTACAAGTGCAAGGTGCTTCATGCTTAAGCTGTGTTTGAGCTAGTATGTGAATATTAATCAATCTCATTATTTTGAGGGGTTCCTTCCACATTGTCCCACATCTTCTTCTGCAGTCAGTGTGTTTTAAACATATCCTATACTGACTCCTTTTTTCCTGTGTTAGAGCCTTACAAAGTGCAAATCTTTTTTGCTTTTTCCACAATGAACATCAATGTATAAAACTCATGAAGCTTCCCTGAAATGGCCTCATGCACTTTGAGTGCCCCTTCTATAATCTGGCTGTCACAGTACAGGCTGTCTGGTAGGCTGCTTTTCCAAACACACTGGAAAAAGGATTTTGTTCTAGTTTTGTTCCTTCAGCCAGCTTTTTCTCACTTGTCCTTGACTTGCAGAAGATTATTTTATATTTACACTGCCAATGTTTATGATATTTAATTTTTTCTATTCATTTATATTTGCATTTATTCTATTCCTATGATGGTTGCCAGGTACAACCACTTACAGAGTCTTTACCAGTGACCAAAATGGTATTAAATGCATGGGTCTGTGACAAACCACGCTATACCAAATCATCCTCTGGACCAGTTCTGTACAAGGAGAATTGCATCTTCTTTGTAGTTATCATCATCTTAGACAATCATGAAAAGGAGCATCCCTCAGATTTTTCATTCTTTCTGCCTACAGAAATATTTTCATAACTCTGGCAGTAGGCTCTCCAATAAGTCTTGACCACCCAACTCCAGGTCACTCATGCACTGTGGAAAGAAGCCATACAAGCATAGATGGCTACATACAGATATCTGATTCCCATCAACACAAGCTAGCAGAAGCATGCCAATTGTTTTCACAAGATTGCTAAAGTTTAGCTAAATTCAGGATTCACCAATTTTGGCAGCAGTGCAATTCTCAGCTAAGTCAAGCCATTTATGTAGTGTATCAAGAGAGGTTACAAAGCCAAAATATGTCTACCAGAATTTTGAAAATTTTTCTTTTCATACTTTAAAACTAAATACTGAAAACCAGATATATTTTCCCCAATAGAAAGCAAACATTCTCTTTTATGAGAAAGAGCAAAGGCACCGGTTCTGTTCCAAATGACTGTATCTACAAAGATTCCAATGATATATATCTGAGGCATACTTGGAAATGCACTAGCTATATGTTTATATATTCATTCCGTGAAGGGTTTGGTATTGTTTCAGGTTTTGCACTGCATATAATAGCAACTGGCATGATGTCCCTACTCAGCTGGTTAAAACAAAAGGAAAGGACTGTTCTTATTCATTGGCAAGGTGTCCTTTAATTATAATGCTTTTATTTCCCAGTTTTGTATAGCATCTTGTGATTTTTTGGTAACTATGGCAACTATTCATTTTTTTTTTTAATAAAAATGTGTTTTAATGCCACATGACTTGCTGGCATATAAATCGAGGCTGCCTGCTGAAATGAGGATGCCAGAACACAGTTTTCCCACTTACCTTTAAATTGACATGTTCACTCTTGGTGAATAAAGTGCCTGTCTTTGCTGAGGAAAAAAAAAAGTCTTTGTCCTGAGTAGGTGGAAAAGGTCATTCAGTTCAGTGCACAAAGCACAGGTGCTGATGGCTGCTGACCGAGGAGTGAGTCAGTCAGGCTGAGCAAAGAAAATATTGGAATTACCTTTTACTAAGCTATGGCATCAATACCAGTCAAGAGGAAAGAAAGAGGAAAAAAAGAGGTTGAGATGTGAAACCACAGCTGAAACTTACCTGCATTCTAGAGAGAGCAGCTGAACTTCCAGTCATGAGCACACATTTCAGCAGCACTGTCCCAGGCTGTGGTGTGCAGAATCACTGATGCAACACTCCAGAGCTGACTGCCCTGCTGTCATTCTTCAGGCCAGTATAACCTTGACCCTCAGAAAATACCTGCTAGCACCTAATTCCTCCTAAAATAAAGTCCCTGAAGTTTTATTACTACATTTTCAGGCTCACATACTTCAATGAATTAAAGCATTACAACAATAGATTTTTCTCTTCCTAATTCACTCCCATCTGTTTCTCCTCTTTTGTTTTCTTAGAAAAGCAGGAGATTTTTATTCAAGTCAGTTAATGTTAGAAGGTACATTTTACTTTTTCCTGTACTGTGGCAGCTGTTTGCATTTCCAGTATATCTGAAATTTCAAATACATCCTTGGTTACTTGGGCCCTGTTCTGGTCTCTCATCAGTATAACACAGAATGGTAGAATAATTCAGGTTGGAAGGGATTTCAGGATATCCTCTAGTGTAACCTGCCATTCAGAGTGGAGAGTCAAATTTATTTCAGACCAGGTTGCTCAATCCAATTTCAGCAGCTTTCCTCCTGAGGTATCTGGGTATAGATGAAAGAAGAAGCTGCCTGCAGCAAAAGTAATAAATTGATAATTTGATGAACGACATTGCAAACCAAGGTTATCATAATACTCATATTTCTTCTTAATCCAAACAGTAGTTTATCTTGAAATATTATCTCCAGAATTATTTTCAGAATTCCCTATCCAAACTCAGTACTAAGTTTCATGACATTACGTCTCCAGATAAAGTTCAGTAGGTGTATAAATTTCATGTGAATTGAAAGATTCATGCACTTTGATCTTTGCAAGATATCATTACAGCATTATCTTCTTAAGCATTAATTAATAATAAATGCTTCATTCATCATGAAGCTAAGATAAGCACATTTTTTTTCACATCCTCCCAGTTCCTGGATCCAAATTCTTTTAAAAAATCTTAGGACTATCACATGTTCATTTCCAGATGCTTAAGTCTCTTAAGAGCAGAATTGATGCAGCAGGGTGTTTTATTATTATTACTTTTCAGATTAAGGTAAAACAAGTATCTCTGTTTGGTTTCCTTTTCTAGGATACTACTTTACATTAGCTTTTTATTTTGGAGGAAAATCCCAAACATCGATACCTCAGTAAATTATTTCAGCACAGTTAGACAAAACATTAGATCTACAAACACCCAAAGTAGTTTCCAAGCTACACTCTCATGATGTACGGCTAAGGCTCAAGATAACTGAAATCATTATTTCCTGAATTTTAGATTGTGGTATAACTCTTCAGTGGAGATGCACTTATAATAGGTCAGTGGGAGGTCAATAACACACAAGTGAATTTTAGGAAGGCCAATGATGGTTTAAAGCCAGTTTTGACAGATCTATGTATCGTGCTCTTGGGGAGAGCTCTGACTTCAACAAGTTTTCGTCAGAGTCAAATATCACTGTTTCAGTGATTCTGTCTTAAATCTTACAAAGCTTAATGAAAATAATATCAAATGCAGCATTCCTTGCTCCAGTTCACAGGAAAATGCCAAAGCGAGGAGAATTTTTCCCACCAAGCATCTGGGTGAAATAGGAGCTAAAAAATCTCCTGTACTTCCCCTCAGTGGGGCACAACAGCACATAAAATGCAGTTTCTAGTCATAAGAATTCATCACAAAAGGAAAATTAAAATTTTCCTCCATTGAGAGATCATGGAGAAATTTTGAAAAAGTATAGGGATCCTATGAACCGGAAGGAGTCTTCTCTCCTGTTCCCAAAGGTCAAAATGCCTGACCTTGGCACCACTCCCAGAAAAAAGTCTCCCCATGAAAAAGGCTTGCCCATGCAGTCTGTGTGTGCATGTCTACAAATATAAGCTTCAATCCTTATCATTTTGTTTCTTAGAAGGGGCTAGTCAGTGAAAATCTCCAGTGGCAGATGGGGACTGGGATTAATAGTTAAGTCCTGTATTTCTGTCTTTTGCTGCAGACTGAGGAGTGTGCTCCAATCTATCAGACCCTTCTGTGGGGTGAAAAAGCAAAGTTGCACATCAAAAGTATAAGTATTACCACCTGGAAATGGCAAATGTTACTCTCCATCATGTTTTTTTTTTTCAAATTCAAATTGTCCAATGGGATTTGTGCAGATGCATAATTCATGCACAGTAAGTATAAGGCTATTTTAGGATTATATGTTACGGCTCAGAATACCTTTCCCACCACCTCATCATACCCTACAGGCTATGCTAAATCATAGTATCAGTCATTTCCTTAGTCCAACAAAATAAGTAAAGAGAAATAGGAGCTAGATATGATGAAGTTACCTGTAACATTAGCCAGGATTCAATAACGCTACCAGCAGAGAGGCTTTTAAATTTGAAAAAGATCTATAAGGCATTTTGGCTACAGTAGAGAAACCCATGATCCAAACCTCAAAACCAAGTAGTGAGTGACAAGGCAAGAAAATGAAAGGAATGTCTGGTTAATAATCGGTGCAGGAAAGAGTCTCTAGAAGACAGGATTAAGTAGGCTTTGAAAATCTTTCTGGGATTCAAAGACGAAAACTGCAAGTACACATTGAATTGAATCAATTAGAAACACTATTTATTTAGTTTTCTAATTATATCCACTTAGGACATCAGATTTACATACTTTGCTCAATACATTTCCATCTGAATCTCAGTTTTGTCACTGAATGTGAGTCTAAAACACAAGAAGCAAAGCGAGCGCACTTGAACCTTCAGGACCACAATCTCAATTTACCCAAGATTCCTACTGATGTAAACAAGGATAAGGTGAAATACAACCCTTAGCACGTTTCAACATCTACCAGTAGGACTTACAATTCAGGGGGAGAGGAGATAAAACTAAAACATGATCTAACCAGGAAAGAAAAGCCAAAATCACAAAATCTATTATTGACTCATGTCTCAGTAAAAAAGCTCCAAGATCTTCTGCATCAATATGTGATTGGATCAGTCATTTTATTATTCTGAACACAGTAAAGATCTATAGGTCAGGAATAAGAATGTTTGCTTTATATTTTCTTGAGGGGTGAAACTTCTTAACTGAATCTTACACTTAATCATTTTCAAATCCCAGGCTATATCTGCTGATCCCTGTTTCGATTTAAAATAAAATTCATTTTCCGGTTTGCTGCATGACTTTTATTTCAGATTTGACTTAGAGATTTATGAACGTGATATAGCTTTTCTTGCTGAACACTTGAACAATCTTGGTCCCTGTGGTGACTTCCACATAGCTGCAAGTGGAAAGAAACACTCACTGCTGTAAAAAAATATGACATCCCTACTTCAAAAGCTAAAACAAATTTTTGAAGGCCGAAGTGTTCAGTTGCAAGGGGATCTGGACCTTGCAGTATTGTGAAAAGGCAATGCCCGTTTTCAATTCATAGCTTCTTAATTGAGAAACAGAGAGAATCTGGGCACACAATGAATCATTCCCTGTATGGAAAGGGGGAGACAGGGAGGTTAGTGATTGAACCCACAGTTTCTCCTGTCACCACTCACTTAAATTTGACTTTGACTCAGAGTAAAATGATTTCTTCTGAAGATAACTGCTCCACACTGCACTGCACAATTTAACACAGAGGGTAAATACATAGTGAATGGATCACAGGATTCCAAACACAGAGTTGGAAACAGCACAGTACATCAGCAGGACCCCTTGCAGCATGGCATCTCTACTGCCACACATCCTTACGGGGTAATGGCTTAGGCAATGTTGACTATTTGCACACCCAAAACTTTTGTTACCTCAGCTTGCAGTGCCCTTCACAATGCAAGTGACAAATGTGGCAGAGCTGATCTTTTCTACTCGCTCTAGTACCTGAGTACAGGTTGAGGCACAAAACGGTCTGGAGCAAAGGCAAAACTCAAAGCATGATGCTGACATCCCCTGCTCTGGTTGCTTTCCTAGCCCTAGGGCTTTGGGTTTTTTAATGCCTAGAAACAGTCTGGTTTTTACAGAGCCAAATTTATTCAGTGTACTACTCACATTGACTACTCACTTTTAATAATGTGGGATAAATACACTCAGTGCACCCCACGGGCCTGTTTACTGTGCCATGCCAAGATTCCTGTGGGAGCACACCACATCTCCAACCCTGCTAACTTTCCAGTGCAAAGCCTCCACAAAAAAGTATATGTACGATGTATAGCATATATCTGTTTAATACATATTGAACTGTGGAAGTTATATAGGCATTCGGAGTACAACAAATGCAAATGTTTTTGAGGCCAAATTATTTTTAAAATGGGATTTGGTGTCTAATATCATGAGGACAGCCTGGTAAAGGGCAGGCTTTTTGTTTGGTTTGTGTGTTTTGATATTCAGTGTCTGAAATCAGTACGGGAGTCAGTTAACTCATCTCTCTAAAACACACTAGCAGCCTATTCAAGCATTAAGGCACTTCAGTGCTATTAAAGACCACACATCTGTGCACTTGTACTTTTAGCTTGGACTCAGATGTCTTAAAAAGTGACAGAAGGAACAAATTAAATGAGAAATGAAAATTATTTTCCAAAAGCTCATTGAAGGCAAATTGACAAATAGAGAAGACAAATATGTGGGATTCAGATCTAAGTTTAGCTGGAAAACACACAACTTTCAGAATATCAGGCAGTTCAAAACAGTGAAATCAATGTTCAAAGTTAAAAAAAGAAATTAAATTCCTGATGAATAACCAAACTACGTCTTCACAGACAAAGCACTGGAAGGTTATGTATGTTGGAGATAGGCGTACTTTAGTTTTCAGATGTTGTATTTTACAAGAAAATAAAATGGGATATTAATCAGTAATTCACTGATTAATATAATGTGCTCACATTTTAATAAGCCAGTTCAAAATTCCACCTCCTTTACAGTTCTGCTTTGCAAAGCACTTCCCAAATAATTAATTTCAAGCAACTTACTTCATTCTACCAGTATCTTCTTGACTATCTAGCATTGCTCATATAGTCAATTTCCAGAGCATTTCACTTCAAAATGAGATGAACAGAAGTGTGACTCATGTACACCTAGGAGCACTGAACCATTTGGCACTTCCTTTATCACAAAGCAAAATCAATGTACTGAAAACCACTCTTGTATTACTTCACCTTGTTCACGGAATTGCAAATTCCTCTTTTTTCACCAAAAAAAAGTAACAAAAATAACATAAGAGAAAGAAGCATTTATTCAGTCTTACATCTTCAAATATTCTACAACCATTAATATTCAGAAAATCTTTAAGTTAGAAAGTACTTCCTGCACTTGATCAAAAATTGAAGAAAATAGCCCCATCAATCCTAGGTATGTGGATGCCTCCACAAATTTAAAAGTATTTGCTTCATTTTGTATGTGACGAAGGAATATCACATTAGCCTCTTTTTACTGCAAAGCACTGAGACACGAGTTCTAGAATCCAAGATATTTCAGGTTGGAAACCAAGTCAGTCTGGGCTCCTGGTTTAAAACTGAGATAAACTGGCCAGTCCAGAAGACAGTTCACATCTCCAGTTAACTGAGTTGTAATTGGAAAATGTTATAATCCTCCACTAATTTTACCAGTAACTAGTTTTAAAAAGGATACTTATGTTAAGTGTTTTAAGATCACAGTGGATGAATAAAAGCCATATCACATGTTTGGCAGAAGAGGAAAAGATGGTTCAGCATCCTCCAAGACCTAGCCTAGCTCATTCCTACTGCCAAGGTGGACCTTACAAAAGCATAATGGAAAGTGATCATTTATACCTCATTTGGAAACCCCTCCCAGCATGACTGAATTATTCACTAAAGCACAAAGCAAAAGGCTGTGGCAACCAGGACTGGACAGCTGAGCAGTCTTCCCCTCCCAGCTTGCCTAGCCCTCAGACACCAAAAAAGTGTTGATCCAGGGCTCTCAGTGTAAAGAGACTCCTTTCACATACCACCCTATTTTGCAAAGGTTTCTGATTCCTCTTGAGTATGTTTTTGAACATGGGAATGGTAACAACAAAAACAATTCAACCCATACATTTTTTTAGCAGCAATGAATAGAAGTACTCAAATCTGAATGGGTCAGATGAAAATGTCCTGATATTTCTCCCACTTGCTCTGACTGCCATTCAAAAATTTTAAGATAAACTAGAGCAATGAGCAGGGTAGGACTAGTAAACTAGTAAATGATATGGCAAACATAACTTGATCAAAGAGACACATGTATCTAACTGCTTATATAAGAGACAACAGGGACAATCTTTGTGATGCATGAGACAAGAAAAGGAAGTCTTAGTGGACACACCAGCTACAGAGAATCAGATGACTTTCTCAATTACATGGATATAAATCTGAGATAGTGCCGCTGACATTAGTTTCAAACACGTTTTAACACATCAAAATCTGTCTAGTGTCTAAACTAGATCTGAGCTGTTATTCTCTTTGCACTGTATTCCCAAGCAATTTGAATGAATACGTGTTTCAGGCAGGCATTTGTATCACATGTCTGTATGTGAAAAGTCTTGACCTTTATTTACTTGACAAGGATGTGTTACATGCAAGCAGCATTAAGTCCTAGTGAGCTAAATTCTGAGGTGAAGTAAAAACCAAAATTATACCAGGAAAAACAAAGAGAATAAAAATGCTCTAATAACGTTGATCAAAAACTGTAACAAACCTAAGACTTTGTCTTGCTGTATGAAAAAGCTCTCTTACTTGAAGGGGCTGATCGGTGTAGGGTAGCAGCGATTATCCCAGACCTTAGTTTTTAGCCCCTAGCAAAGTATGGATGAAGAAAATAGAACTGAAAATGAATTTTTAAAGATTACCATCAAAGGCACCTCATAAATACAAAGTGCAAACTCTATAGAAGCTGTACTTCTGCTGCTAATGCTGGGGTTTCTGATGTGGCCTCATTATTTTTCTCTTATACAGTAGAGAAACATAAAGTATCATTATCAAAGATATTTGTACCAAAGTTGTTTGTTAAGTTTTGGGGTTTTTTTTGGTTTTTTTTGTTTTGTTTTTTTTTTTTTTAATGAAGGGAACAAAGATCATAGAGAAACATTTCCTAAGAACAGGATAAAGATATAGCCCTACTTTGAGTAGTGTTATTTCACCCTCAGTGTCTTTTAATAAAAAGATTTTGAAAGGGTCTGAAGACAAAGCACAAAACCAAACCAGGATCCAGATCATCAGGCAGCAAATAGGGTTCTCCAGATACTATTTACATTTCAGTGGTATTGCAGCTGCTACTACTATAACACAAAGTTTGTCTGAAAGATAATGAACAGCTCACTCGAAAGATAATCAACAGTGACTCCCCTGTATATTATCGGATAACACAGGTAAATAAGCACAAAGCTTAAAAGATTTTTAGGTCCCAATAGCACAAATGCAAAGCCTAGCACACCTGAACCTTTCATCCAGGGACTGTCCCTTTTCTTACAAGTTTGTACGATGTCTAGCACAAAGGACCCATTGTTCCCATGTGCTTTTGGATCACAACACAACTGTTCAGTAAAAACTGTTCAGTAAAAACAAGTAAAAGCACATCAGCACCACACCAAGGCAGGGCACTGGTTTAACCGTAGGATTTTGTATTTTATGGAGTTTTGCTTCTGGCTCTTCTGTTAAGGGTAAGATGAATTTCATGCTTAAAACAGAAATTCCAGATCTTTGCAATGCACTGAGGCACTCTTTTGTCTAGTTTTAAAGCACTTACGCTGAGTATCCCTGAATATAAATTAATATTCTGAGAACAAAAAGTGACTGTTACCCAGAAATAAAATTAGTTTGAAAATAGTTCCTTTAAAACCTTAAAAAAATCTCTTACATAATTCATATTTATCTCAAATGTTCCAGGGATTTCAGTTCTCTTTGGCATGTATGACAACCAGCTCCAGTGGTTTAGATTGGCATTTAAATAGGCAGGCTTCTAACAACTTAAGAAAATAAAATTGGTTCCAAAAACACCAAAAAATTAAGCTCATATGATCATCCCAACTATCATAGCACTTACAAGCCTCTTGTACTTTATTTTTCAGTGCACAAAAGGTAAACAGAGGCTAAAATTTCAGAAAATGCTTGGGTTTTTAAAAAGTTATAATTGGGGCATCTCTCCATTAAAAGACCATAGATACAACTGTTGGAACTGGAACAGACGGAAGATGTTTCTAATACCGACGTTCAATACCAGAAAATTTCCTTCACAGCTAAGATCCTTTTCATTAATATTCACTAAAGTAATTTGAACTGCTTACATTTTTAGTTTAATATGTTTTGTACAAGTGGGTTTTTTTACCCCATCAGTCTCAGACTTTTAACCAAAGGTCTTTTTACTGTCTCTACTACCCCTCATTACTTTGGAGTGGGATAGCTACTGTCCTGTTTCTCCCCACTGAGACTAAAATGAAGTCCATAAGGTCCAACATTTTGCAAGTCTCTTCTAAGGAGATAATTGTATTCTTCCTTCTTTCTACTGAGACCAAGGCTTTCAATTTTGAAGGAGGGCAGAAAACCAAATTGTCAATCATAAATATTTCTTTGCTTAAGCAATTCTTTTCAGCAGATCTAGTCCACAGAGATGGTAGGAAGTAAAGGGTAACAGGAGGTGCACAAGTGTACTGGGAAACGTGTGAGAGCAGGTGAAGCAATGGAAACCTTTTATATATTCCAGCATCCTCGCCTTCCTCTCATGAGGATAAAAGTAAACACAGCTTAACTGCATGGTTATTATGTTTGTTATATACAGCTCCTGAACAGCAGAAAACAGACAACAGAGTAAATTTCAGACACATCTGTTCCACCTGCAGATTTTTAGATACATCACGTGTTAGCATTTTCCTTATTTTGCAATGATTATTGTAATATCCTTCACTTAAAAATCAAAATCAACGACAAGCAAGGTAATTCCCATCAGGGATTTTTTTTTTTTTTTTAATTGAGTCTGCCTGTAAGAGGTCCATAGGAGAGAGAATTAGCTCAGGAAACTACTGGACAAGAGAAAAATAACTTGTTTTTTTCTGGTGGACAAAAGACAAAAAAAAAAAGAAAGACAAAATGGATGTATTCACTATAACCATGCAGGAGAGATTAGAACAGTCCCTATGGCCTCCTTTCCCACTTTCCCTGTCACTGAAAATAAGCCACTTTTATTTCTGCAACAATCTCTCACTTACTACTTAGCTATTCAGTGAAAAAAAAGCACACAAGAATTTCAGTCGAAATACCTGTCTGAGATTTCTGGGCATTGGAACAGCAGAGTTTGCACACATTTCTGAGTCTCTGAGGTACTGATTCTCATACTGATTAATCCATAAAGCTTGCACGAATCAACATGTCTCCAGTTGTGTGCAGGCACCAGCTAACATAGTAAAATTGACACAAGAAATCAGGAAACCTCTAATAAGCAACAGTTCACATGGAATTCCCATGTGAGGTCCTTACCCCAGACAGCCAGCTGATTTAAAAATTTTTCTCGCAGATATGTAGACCAAATTCTGTATCATGAGTGCTTTTCAATTATGTCAGAAAAAAAAATCTGCAAAAGAGGAGGGCATAAAATATTTCTATTTCTAACACTTTCATTGCAACTCATTTCTAATTAGAGTACATGTTCTGTTATGGCAAATGTACTAAGATAGTAAGTCATGATCAGAAAATAACATTAGTTCAGGGAGACACAGTCATCAGATCTTCTTTAGCTATTAAGGCTTCCCATCTGTGCTCATTGTAGGGAAGGCAAGGACCTTATTTGGAGAGAGCTATTCATTGCCATATAAAACAGAAACTTCCACTGCACCAGCTAATGTTTGAATTTCCTTTAGTGACTTTCTCCCACAGTATATCAAAATTGTGCTTCTCATCAGAGCTTTTACCTTGTGCTTCTGAGCAGTCAATCATGACTACATCCAACAGATACCTCATAAAGGTTGCTTATTTAACTTATTATATTGAAAACCCACATCACAGAGCACTCTCGTCCCTTCCACAATTATGGACAGCATTCATGTTCAACAAATAGATAAACCAGCAAAACTATCTTCCAGAATCTGGAAAACATTTACAAATGTGAAATATAGGAAAAGAAATCTTTTAGACCGAACATGATTTATATCTTTACATCTGCCAAAGCAAAATGCCACATTTAAAAAAAAAAATAAAAACCCCAAAAACTGAAAAAGGGTCAATGATGAGAAGAAAGCTTGGAAAGGAAAGTGTAGGCAAGAAAGTGTGAAAACAAAATCCTCAAAACACATGAACACACTATATACCCACTTAGGGCTCCAGTAAGAACAGAAAGCTGTTCATTCTTCAACTGTCTGGAGGGGTTGATAACACTTGCCCATACATAGGCATCTAGTACCCTTCCAGATGCTTTAGGGCTTTTCCCTTGGCCTTCAGGTGACACGCTAGAAGAGTATGGGTCTCCCATTCATCTTGTGTCATATTTCCCAGTTCTTCACAGAGTTCTTGGATACCCCGAGGGCATCTCATATGGTGCTAGACACTTCCATGCAGACAATGAATTGCAGTCAGTGTCAGATTTTGAGGTGTCATGAGATAGTCTGTTTCTCTGCACATGGTCTATGATTAAGAATGTCCAAAATGGGTCTAAATAATCCGCCTTTAGGAGTCAAGACCAGTGACTTGCTCAAAGACTTAATTGTTCTCTTAGTGACTGGAATAATTGAAATGTTCTTACTCCTTATGCTGAAGTCTTTAACTGAAAACCATAAAAACTATTACTCATTGCCTTAGGCAAGCCTGAGTCTGCTTAAGTCTTCACTGGAGTCCTCAAATTCTCAAAATACAGCAGTAAGACTCAAGCAGCTTCTTACTCAATTGAAACATAAAGACTTTTTCTATGATCAGACTGTTTATTTTTGTAAGCCTAGTGGGACACCAATTCAGAAAATAAATATTGATCCATGCTATAGAAGTTCACATTAGCCATAAAGTAACAATTTTATTAGAGAAGTAGAGTTGGATTTTAATTCATGAGAGTGCTGAGAAGGTTGTCAAATGGAAATGATAAAATTTTAATATCTCATTAGTGGAAAAACATAGTGTACTGTAAACTTACAAAACCCCAAGTGCTTCTCTCATTAGTTTTTTTGGGGTTTTTTTTTTTTTTTTTTTAATGGAACCTTTTCTTCATAATACCATTAAAGAAAAATAAAAAAACTAGAACAGTGCCACAGCCTCCTACTGGCATTTTCCTATTATCACTAATCCAGGATACCACTACACAGCTACCTCAAAAGCAATAAAGGAAAGCACATCACTGTGTCTGTACTTCTGCACAGTGTTCCTCTTCACAAGGACTCTGTGTTTCCCTTTAACACAATTACCCTTTTCCATGGGCTTCTGCAAAGAGGTCATTCAAAAGCAAGAAACTTGTCTGATTATGAATTATCTTGATGTAGATCAGGAGTAAGACCACTTTCTCCTTTTTCAAAGTGTTTTCAGATTTTTACTAGTCATAAGATAAGCTCTTTGAAGAGTCTTCACTTCTTAGAAATAGTGAAGGTGATCAGAAATGACAGAAAGGTCACTCGCAGAAATGGCACAACAGCTTTGAACGTACTCATCTTTGTGCACCTCTTTTTAACTTCTGGATTTACTTCATTATCACAAAATTACCAAGTAACTGTCAACAGACTATTGTTTCTATTGAATGCCTTTAACAGATTACCTTGATTTTAATCAGCCTCTCATCTCCATGTGAATATTGACTCTGTACAAATTTCGAAAATAATGAGCACAGACTGGCAGAGCTATCATCAAGGTACAGGTTCCACTCAGGATACTTAGCACTAACAAAGAATGCCGTAAGACTGTAGAAATCTTATCCTGTTAATAACTGTGTACCAGAAAAACAAGATGATTTTCAAGTCTAAAAGATGGTTTGACATATTGGATGAAATTACAGTGGCTCTGCTATCTCTGCTATCCTCTATTTTCTTCCTATGCATTTTGACACAAGTAAATAAAAGGCATAAAATCAGTGGTAAGGACTGAATAAATGGATGTCTTCAGCAGGGAAGAAATAAACTCTGAAATGAGAATATAACTTTTTTTTAATTTAGGGTCCTTGTGTTTCTGTAAGTTCCACTTTTGCATTTAAAAAATAAGAAAACTGGATGAAAATAAATTGCATGAATTTTGTTAATTTAAAGGCAACAACTAAACAACACACACTACCTCAGTCCTCCCTATGCTAACTGAAAATAATGGTTAGAAAAACTATGCATACTAATTAGGAAATAACAACTGTTCCACATGAGATATTAGGCAGATAAGCAGAAGGTCTTTGACAATCCTTACTTCACAGGCAAATATTACTGTAAAATACACTTTGTGTGTAACATAACATATAATTAAAGTATCAAAAAATTCCAACTAACAGAAAAAGTGACAGGTGTGCACTACTAAGGAGACATTTAGGGTTAAATGATATGAAATAAAGAGAAAGCATTGCAAATGCACAGGTAGAGTTTACTTGGCTGGTCATAGCTGTCACTTATGACACTGCAGAGAAATGTAGAATTGTCTGACAGAGACTGCAGAGAATTGTTTATTTTGCTCAATAAACCATTTTATATGCATGGTATCACACAGTACAGAGCATGCATTCATCAGCCAGCAAGCTCTCAGCTCTCACAAAACAATTTAACAGGATGCTGCCAACTTGAAATATTGAGAATCTGAAATCTTGCCCCTCTGCAACCCCCCACAAAAAAACAAACCCCCACAACTGTGTTCTGCCTTTTTTTTTGTGTGTGATTTTTTAAATCATATTTTCCAACCGAATAAAAATTTTTGCTTTTCTATGGCTGTGTGAAGGTTCCACCCATTGGAAAATTGGCTGCATTAATAAAGGGCAAACTAGAAAGAATTAACCTCTTTTATTTTTTACTTGTTACTTGTAATAAAAAACTTGCTATTCATAGAAAATACAACTAGATGTTTAGAAAGAAGAGTGGCTTTTTCCTATGTGTAACTGTTCTTTAAACAGCCTGGTCTATAGGCCCAGCTGGCAGAAGCATTCACAGGCTTGCCAGACTCTAAACCACAATAAAATTACCAGTAATGCTATCAATTTAGATGCCATTACTTCTGTTGAATGCACATAACAAAATTAGTGTAAAGGCTTGTAATTTTTTTAAATAGCATTTGTTATTTAAACTTCATTGATGGAAGCAGTGGTTGAAGCACACAGAACAAGATGTCTGGATGTTTAGCCGGAGCAGAAGAAAAAACAAAACATACCTACTGTGTGAAAATCAAATGTCCCATAGGAACTAAAGGCAGGTAAGAACTGACATTTCAGGATATTGCACTCTGTATATTAGGGACAATTAAAATTTACCAACCAAATCTCCATGACCAGAATCTATAAAGTTTTACAAGAATGTCTTGTTTATCTATATTCCCTAAAAGATTTGCAGGGCTAGAAATTAAGGAAAGAAGAATCTTGGCATGCCATTTTCTCACTATACAACAAAGTATAGTAATTATAAATAACATATACACACATAAAAATTAACAGAATTGGAGACATACATGCCTGGTTCAATGCACAGATAAATCCAGGTAGCTATCAAACCCCATTTTGATTTCTTTTAGACTCCTTTTAATAATGGTAGGAAATGAAATTGGAACAATGAGTAGAATACCACAAGGTTATAATGAAATAATTTATTTCTTTCAGTATATTAAAAATACTCTAAATTAGTTATTCTGAGATATTACAGCTAAAAACCATGTACAAGACAACTGTGGATTTGTAAGAACCACTTTTTGGGTTGAGTTATGCTTTTAACAACCATTTTGTAACTTTCTTTCTTACTATTATTACCATTTTATTGGTCAGTTCTGCTGTGGTTCACAAAATTTGAATCACCTCAGAATCATATTTCACACTCAGAGAATTTTGAATATATCTTAAAAAGTTCACAGATGTAGGCATCACTCAGGAGCATACATTTTAATAGGTGTTCTCAAGTGTTTCACCAGCCACCCATCAGGGCAGCCCCTCCATCACCACCCACCCACCCTTCAACTTTTCCTTTCTTGTGAGAATCAAATGGCACATCTATGAAAACATGGCAAGCATGAACTTGGACAAACCTAACATTATAATCTTTTGTTTGTTTGTTTTTGTCTATTAATGACTCTATGAAAGGATTAGAAACACTGTGCAGTCATCAGGGCAGGGGAGAGGCTGCAGCCCCCAAAACTGCTCTCAGGACTCTAGTGTTCGATTGCCAAAAACAGTGATTTGCTCAAAGCTGACTGCACCCATGGTGTGGACCCTTGTCCCAGTTTCTCTCTCCCTTCCAGGACAGTTCTCCCCTCCTGCTCTCAAGATGAAGTTTGCAGAAGATATAACCACTACACACAAAGAACACGAACACTACAATTTTTGCTAACAGTTTTGACCACAAACCTAAAGGGATGTATTCTGTAAATATGAAATGATCTGAGTTCAGCTTTCTCAATCACTAAGGCAGGCATCCTTCACAAAACCCCATTTCCATATGTTAATTTACTGTTGGATAGACCGTTAAGCATCACTATGTGATCTTCTCTAAAATTTCCTAAAATTATAGATCAGATTGCAGGAAAAAACACATATTTCACAGATATCTTTAAGAGACCTGAAAATTAAATATTGGTCTTAATCTTGGTTTACTGTAATTTAAAAGCATCATTTATTCTTTCCTTAATATTATATCTTTAGCCAGAATATACATTCAAGTCTAGCTAAACAATAATTCAAAGAGAAAATGGGAACTACAGTTAAGTACCTTCACAATTCATGAGATAATGAAAAATAATATTTTTCTATTTACAAGACTTGTCAAAAATGTCATCTCTACACTTATTATCATAATTTAATCAGAAAATCATAGTGTACCAGCTTCTCACATTTAATGGCTAAATGAGTTCTTTATGGTTTTACACCTCATAATCATCTCAAGAATGTCACCACAGTGAAACTCTTAAGATGGAGTAGAAAGGGACAATTAATATGTAAGAAGTTCATCTGCTTTTTATCCAGTAACTGTAACCTCTAACTTCTTCATGTATCTTATTATGATATAAAAATGGAACCTTTATTTAAACAGAAAATCTTCAGTTTCTGAATCTGGTAGTCAGGGCACCATCTGGTCTTTCTTTTTCTCTGAGTTTCTTTATTGAGCTTTCCCCAAGCTCCTTAGAAATTTCCCAGATGTGTGTTTTCTCCAGTTCCCAGCCCTCTGTCTCCAGGGGGCCTAAAATGTCCATCATTACAATCAATCTCATCTGCACTAAGCTGGTGGAGGAAAATGAGGGAAGATTACTCAAGAGAGATCTGTGTCGAATGTTATATGATTTCCTATAACCTGCTTTCTGATAAACTTCTTGTTTGCCAAGAATTTGTCAGATGTTCTGTACTTATTGTCACAAGAGACATCCAACCTAACTCAGTTCTTAGGAAAAATTTAGAAAGAAACTGATGCCTGACATTTATTTATACATAATGCTAACATTTACGCCCTATCACTTACTATATTCTTTTTGGGCTGCTTTCTATTAAATCAACATTACAAAATGCAGAGTTAGTTTTTTTAACCTAATTTACTTTATGTTCTTTTCTCCTAAATTGAATATATGTGACTGCAGACAATTTTCAGGATGGAAGTAAATATTATACAATATAATTCAAAATGCAGTGGCAAGTGCTAAAATCTGAAGATAAGCTATCCCTTCACCTTGTGATTTGTGAAAACACTACATCATTTTAGAAATATATTATGTCATTACCACAATGTTTCTAGCATAGAGTCTGTTTTATCACAATTCTAACCAGATTTAGCAAATAGGAAACTCTTTAGGTAATCTGATTTCATTCCCCAACACTGGAAATGCATTAATATAAACACCTGTCAGGTCAGAATTCTCTGGCATAATTAAAATAACAGGTCCTTGAGTTTCTCATGAAGTAATATATTATCTTTACATATTGGGGGAGAGAGAATTTAACCTATACCCAGCACTTTTCTACACAGCAACCACAGGCAGTTATTTTACGCTGAGAAACTTAGGATATTGTCCTACATTGTAGTTTCTCTGACACCAAAGCAATTTTAAGAAAACAGCTGCTCTCTCCAGGCACAAGGCATGCACCAGACATTATGCAGTAAGACAACTCAACGGTGGGGATTATTTGTTCCTGTTTAAATCAGATTGCTCTGGAGTGTGACTCCACACAGAATCAGAGCAGCACAATTAAGGGGCCATCAAACTGAGGCAAGGAGGAAGGTGTTCGAATGGGAACGCCTTTACCCCTGGAGAAGTCTGATTAGGGGTTTCACAATTTGTCGGTGAGAAACAGTCCTTCAGGGACCTGCTGGCTACAGAAGACTAGGTGAGCATATAAATTCAGGGTGATGTTTGCAAAGGAGGCTCTATGCATAGCAGTCTGGATACAAAGGCCAGTGAAAGCTGGACATGCAATACTGAGCTACTTTGTAAATCCCAGCACTAGGGAGAAACATATGCCCTATGCTTATTCAGGTAACTTGAGATTGCATTCATCTCACTCACTAAGCATGGTATTAAAAAAAAAAAAAGAAAAAACAAAAAGGTAAGAAACCATTAAGAGTGCAAAATGAGAACAATCCAGGACTGAGACAGCCTGAAACAGATGCAAGCAGAGGGGTGGAAGGAGGGCAACTACACAGTAAGACTGTCAGAGCTACTGAAGCAATGAAGAAGGGAAGGAGGAAGGGGGAAACACAGGCTTTAATTCCTTCTCAGTAAGCTTTGGCAATCTTCCTGTAATATAGAAATGCCCAAACTAATTTCTAAATGATCAGTCTAGCTTGTCAGAACTATGTAAGGACATGATGATTAGTGAGGACTAATTTATCCTGCTTTTCAGCCTGTATGAGTGTGCACATACCTGAAAGGCATGAATACACACAGTTTTAAATATATGTCATTAAAGTATGAGATATGGCATGGCTTAAATAAAGCTTGACAAATTTATAAACCACATCACCCTGAGCCTATGGGCCAACATCCTACATGTCAAGTTATCACAGAAGAGCGAGTGCAAAAAAGAAATCACTGGCATAAAACATTTAATTTTTTAATATCAATGTAAAATTGATGGATTCCAGAGCTTTTTCTGTGGCGTTTTGGTTTTTGGGGCTTTTGGGGTTTTTTAACATGTTCACCTTCTCATCTGAATTATTTGTAACTATGGAAGGAAAGAACCTGACTCTCACTATAGAGCCTTACCTGGACTTTCATCTTGATTTTAGAATGACGGTTTCAAGACTCAGAACAGAATATCGAAGTTGAAGAATGTAAAGGTTTTCCTTTCTGTAAAAAGAATGCTTCAGGTAATTTATTCATTGGAGAATTTCCTTACAAATAACCAGATGCAGCACAGCCAGCTGCTCAGGGTGGTACCTAGGAAGTTAACACGCACAGATACTTGTGAAGAAACAATACTAAGCAATTCAAATAGTGGAATCAAAATACAACTTTCACTTGAGACAATCTTTGCAGAGCTGCTTCTTTGTTAGCTACTAGCAGTTTATGTTGTAAAGCTGTTCTCTTTCACAAACCCAGAAGGGACCCATTTGTGTCTCTGCTGTGACAAAAAGCAGGGCACATCCAGCAAGCCAATAATCAGCAACAGCAAATTTGTTGGCTTTCTTGGTGTGCTGTGGGAACTGGCCACCAGTAAGCTCACATAACACAGACACAATACAGGTGAACCAACTCGGGAATGCTACTACTATTTGCTTACCACACATTATGGAACATCATTTTTCTTTTCATCCTAAGGTGATAGGCTATAAAGTAAGGATTACAAATATAATTATGCTATTTCACCAGTAATGTATTCAGTATATAATAAACAAACAAAAAAGATGGAAAGGCTGTTCCTATAAAAGCATTCATTTTAGACTACATGTTCGGACTTGAGGCCATACCTGAGAACCTGATTTAGATTAAAGAGATGTCAACATCTTCCAACTTCACTTGATCTCATAAGACCTGCTCCACTTGCATTAATGCGGAAGAATATGCACTCCTTCAAGGAAAGTTGAATGCAGGCTTTTTCTAGCAAGAAGGACAATGGGAATATGTTTTGTCTGGAAAAATTCAAAGATAATACCAGATTGTTCATCCTCAGAATCCCAGAGTGTTTTAAATTTATCTAATTCAGAACTAACTTCTTTAGTTTATATAAAAACAATATGTTAAATAATAAAAGAAATAAATAAATGAATAAAACAAAGCCGGAAACATTTGTCAGTTTGAGAAGTACCCAAAAAAGTAAGGTAACACAAAGCAGTTGATACTGCTTGTACACCTAGACCTTGATAAGAGTAAGGAGCAGCAAGTAATGAAGGGATGAAGGGTTAGGAACACAGATCTCCATTTGAATGGTTAAACTTTGACATTTTATCAAAGCAGGAAGTTACTGACAATTGAGCACCATCAGTTTTGCTGAATTTTCAGAGAAAAAAGGGGAAAAAAAGGTACCTCTTGATGGAAGTATTAAGGATCAGGTTACTGACATTGAAGGGAATAACACCCATGTGCAGACTCAAATTTATGTAAAAAAATCTTAATCTACTTTTAAGCAGACAGCAGCATGTCAGCTTGAATTTAGAAATATACTTTTTGTCCGTTATTGCGACAAAAGCAAAGCATTGCAAATATTATTGCAATATGTCCCAGGGTCTGTATTCCAAATATAAGAGTTCAAATTTGGGGCTGTTTTGGTTTTAAATAGTATTTCTCTTTCCTCCCATTCACTTTCTTTTTTTCTGGTCAAAAGTAAAAAGAGAACTTTGAAACCCCAAAAATACTCAAATGTTATCAGAATTAATCCATATCCTTGAAGCAGCATATTTTGAAGACAATATATGTAATTAAAATCTTTTTAACCGGTATCCTAATATCTTAATTTTTTCCTAGCACATGCATGTTAATGTGCATTTAAGTGTGTACAAGGAAAGGTCAAAATAGGTAAGTGTAATCTTTAATTAAAGCAGCATTGACAAACGTTCCATCAACTTGGTTGACAATCCCACTGAGTGGAAAGGGATTTCTGAGAGGGTTGTCATTTAAACCCTTCTCACAAGACAGTGTAAAAGTACAGGAGTTTTTTTTAGTTCTCTCAGATTAGTTCACCAATCCTTGAAGAAGGATATAATAAATCAGTAACAATTGCTAGAGTAATTGCTTACCACTTACTAAGACAACAGACAGCACTGACAAGGTTTAAACTCATGAGCACACATGATATTGAACAGGTTGAGCACAGACACAGGATAAAGTCACATTTAGAAAACACCCATGAGTGTAAGCTAATGAACAGTTTTAGGTGACATTAGACTCTTTTTAGATGTATTTTCATAAGGAAACATTGGCTTCAGCCTGTAACTGAGCCCTCTGTAGGGAGACTTGCAGGACCGTCTCTCCTACGATTGCCAGATGACAGTGCACACAGAGCTTCCCTGGGAAGTTCACAAAGCCACTGCTATCCTAACTCCGAAAATCTTCCACACAGCAAACAAGCAGCATACCTCATACCTTGAGACACAGATGTAACTTATTGAGAACAGTGCAAAATAATCCAATGCTAATCAAAACAAGAAGGTTTTACACAAATTTCTTTAATAACTTAGGAATCTGATCATAAAATCATACCTGTCTCAGTCTGATGGTACAGACAGCCAAGAAAAATGTGGAACATTTTCAAAACACAGTACATTTATAATGGAACCCAGTTTACAACCTGAACTTTTCTGAAACTAATATTATTTTCTACATCATCTTTGGTAAGAAAATTCTGTGCCAAATCCTATTTTCTTGACATTAGTATCAGAAGCAATAATCATGGTAATAATGCAACAAACTTGCCTCTGAAAACTGCTCCTTGTGCGAGACTGTCAGAGTCTACCAATGTTCATATTTGTGATGTAGCATGATAGTGCTGGCCTGAGAGCAGAAGACAAAGACATATTGCATAATATGCATTTATTCCCAGTATGGACTTTTAAACGTATAGCTGGATGATTTAGCACTATGATAATCTCATTCTTATTAATGCAGCGATCACAGTTGCAGTCTCAATTTATGAGACTCATTCATTCACATCCATCAAGCTGCTAAGTCTTTGATCGCCACAGTGTTTTCTAAAAGAAATGTATTCAGAGTAAGTTTAAATTTTAATGCCAAAGTATATTGCATTAGAAACCTCTCCCAAATACAGCATTTTCTTTTCAGTCTGTTTAAAATTGCTTACTCATTTTACATTTTCCTTTGGTTGGCACAATCCACAAAACATTTCTACTGACACATTCAGCTCTCAAGAATTGAGACCCACCATGTTTCTAATGCCATGCTTTTCCTGATGAGCTATTAGAGGCTTATGTTAGTCCTAGCCATGCAAAACATAGCGTTAAAAAGTGGTGCTTGTTTAAATACACACTCATTTGTATTTTTATCCAGAATAGGACACTAATGATATTCAAAAGGACATGCATTTTGATCACAACCAAAACAGTTTTTTAAACATTTTTCTGTTGATCGTTGTGGAACCCATCCAGCTCAAAATTGGACTTCTTATTCTTAACCCACAGTATAAAACCTGGCGATGTGTATCCCAATTTGTAAAGCATTTAAGGATATGCTTTTCTTTGTGTATGCACAAAAAGCACTTTCCTAGGTTGGAAATAAGGACATTCATAAAAGTGAAAGTATTCCCCAGATGAGATGTAAGAAATTTATTGGCTACACTGCTAAAATGCAGTCAACACAAGCACATGCTAAAAGTAATTGATTTAAACACATTGTTAAAGCAGAGCCTGAATTACAATTGCAGAGCCAATTTCCATCTCCTCAGCATTACAATTAATACTGTCAGGCAGCAAAGACTTACTAAAGGGTCTCTGATCCCTTTATTAGCAGCATTTAGTGTGGTCCATTGCTCATGCTAAAGTGATAAAAGCAGTCATTTATCTGAACAGAATATCACATGTACCATCGCTGCACTGAGCCCAAATGTAGAATTATAAAACCACAGAATAGTTTTTGTTGGAAGGGGCCTTAAAGATCATCAATTTCCAACCCCCCTACCGTGGGCAGGGATGTCCTTCACTAGACCAGGTTCTGTACAAACGGCTGGAAAATAACTTGTCCTAGAAGGAAGCCACAGCAGCACACAAAAGATACAAAAATACAAAGAAGCCTTTTGAAGCCACTGGTTTCTGAAAAGAAAAAGATCTACTCGGGATCCTCAATGTTATCACTGATCCCAGTCACATGAAAGCAAGGATCAGAGACCTGCTGATTCACAGCACATATCCCATGTTATCTTTGTCTGCAGGTTTGCAATCATGTATGTTTTATTGCAACACAGAGTTTAGGATTTCAAGATCTATCCAAAATGGTCAGAAAACAGAACAAAGCTGACTATACCTAAACAAGCCTTTCTTTGCAGAGACAGCGAAACAGGTAGTAGTTCAGTGGATATCAAGAAATAATGCCTCACTGCCATCTAGAGGCAATCCAGAAATTCCCTTTCTCACCCTCCGATAAAACCTTTTCCTGGTTCTCCTGCTCAAAATGCAGATATTCTTCATTGAGTTACAAGGATAAAGTAGATTAATCTCAAGTTTGTTAAGCAGGCAATGAAGCAAATCAATGCTCTATGGAAAATGGGTATCAGTTAATAGTCAAATATCCAGGACGTTCTATTAGCAACACTTGTAACTAAACCCAAAGACTGTGACATCCTGCAATACAGGGATCTCCTTAAGAGGCAAGAAAAATCTACAGTAAATGTAACCATGTATATTTTATTACATACGGGTAAAAACTTGATTAAAAAGTATCAAAACTACATCTAGAGGTATAGTTGGAAAGTCCAAAACCAGTAATAGAGATCCCATCATTTAGTCTTTAATAAAAGGACAAAAAGTATTTCTAAGAAGACTCCAGAATTTTATTTTCACTATTGCTACACTAAAATGCTTGATGGATTCTTGAGTGTTGAAATTTTGCTTGAGAAAACAATTTAAACACACAGCTATGAAGAAACGCTAGACGCGTTTAAGTAAAAGCCTCTGTCTTCATTTATTTCTATAACTGTTAGTAACATTATCATTTTAGCTAAAACTTTCCATGATGTGTGTCTGCACAGACTGATGGCTTCGAGAAGTTTTTTTTTTTTAATATTCAGCCGTCCTGTTTTGATGTAGTTAAGTAAACAATTTGTAAAGAAACTTGAGAGACTTTGGAGGGGATGGTGGTGGAAAGGTCCTAAAAAACTATTAGTTTAGTTGTTACACTAATAAATTCTAGTGCTTCCTAAAACTCAAATGGGAGCTTTAAATTTTCTAGGGAGTCATCACTGACCCTGTCTACCTTTTGAAAGACTGGAGTTCACCTACATCTGACCAAGTTCTACAGCCATGAAATAAGCTGTCACTTGCATGTGTCCAGCAGAAATTTTCAAAGAGCTTAGTAGTTCAGTTCTCCAAAGAGTCTGTCTAGAATGAGTGTCAAAGCTCCTAGAAACAAAAAAGAAAGGACTGTGTTCATGGACCATTTTCATTATGCACATTGCGGCCAGTTTATGCAGGATTTTCCCTAAAACTATCAAAGAGGTTATTCAGAGGATACTGGAAACCAATCAAGAGTAGAATTACTAGAAAGGGTATTCTGAAGTGTCTCAGCTACTCCATTTTTTTTTTTT
>VWZQ01003155.1:0-57429 GCA_013397015.1 Myiagra hebetior | reverse complement strand
TAAAAAAAAAAAAAAAGAAGAAGAACAAGACAGTCAACAGAGGTTCTCTTCAATATTTTAATCCCTACTTGAAACAGACAAGAACCTGCAGCAAATTTCAGAGACCAAGCCAGGACACAATGATTATACTGGGACAAGTACCAGGAAGCTCAGTGCAGTCATTACACAGGAACTGCATCTATTCTGCACGTGACATTAAGCTTATTTATTAGCTACTCAGCTTGTCCCTTTTTAGTGCCCATGAAAAATGGAAGAGATGGATGTAACTCAGCTCAAATTCTGTTCTAGAGAGAAGGAGAAATACAAAGCAGACTGAATGGGGAGGAAAACAGCCTCCATGAGAAGAGGGCTAAGTGCAAGACAGGAATGATAGTTGTGACTGAAATGCATCATCTTCCTGACAGTATGCTTTGAACACTATCTAACTTTATGATATCACCAATCTGCATGACAGTCTCATAGAAAATATCCCTCTCATGAAATCTATGTTTTTCAAAGCATTGAAAATACCCAAGAAACTGTCCTTTTTGCATGGGGACCTTGAAATGACAGCCACCTCACTACTGCCAGAAGCGTAGTTGCCTTTATTCTGTATCTTCAGGTGGGCTGCTAAGGACTTCAGGTCTCTGCTTTCTTTATCAGGTATTTTTAATCATATGTGCCTATGCAACCAGCAAGACTGAGACCAGCACTTTGTTCACTTCCTTAGCCTCCCCAAAAGTGAACTGTGACTGCAATTACTACCTGGTTATTCAGCTACCAATGTGAAAGGCTTTTGTCTTTTTGTCTGCAGAAAATGATTCAGCTGACCATAACTTTCTGGATGAGCAGTCTAGAAAACAAAGGTGTGCTCTCTGGCACCTCTTAAAACACACAACACAGAAGACAGACCAGACAGCTACAGAAAGGAAAAAAAAAAGCAACAAAAAAATGCCATTACATTCAAATACCAAACAGCCAGAAAAAGATTGGATAAAGTACCAGCCAGAAAGATGCTCTGAACTGTGAAAAGGTAAATTATTTTTCATTGTTTGTTTCACATTTTGTTCAGAACAACAGAATTTTCCTTCTTTGAAATGATCAGCATTACCTGAAAGAAATATGATTCCATTATCTGTTTATTCCCCTCTTGGGAAGAACACATAAGCCTCTCTAAAATTGACTGTTTGGGTCAGAAGTATGAGGTCATTCTATTCTCTGACATAGACAGTATCAGTTCATAAGGAGGAATTTCAATGGAAGGATAATCTGTTTATCAACATATCTTAATACTTGGCATTATCATTGACTTCTCCTCCTGGGGCTTACCTTCTACAACAGATTTAACAGACTTAATTATTCACCTCCATATTACACATTATTTTAAGGACTGAACTCAACTGAAATTGCCTCAGCAGTAGTTTCAGATACTTAAGGCAGTCACTGGAAAAGTTATTCTATTTTGTCAGAGTTTTTCTCAAATTCCCTAGGTGGTACCCTGAGTTGGTGGTAGTTCAGTGACTCTAGGGCTAAGTGAGAGGCAGCAAAAAATTCTGTTGTAAAGCATTTATACTTATTCCCTGACTTTGGAGGAATGGAGCTGCTGCCAGCTATTAGAAGTGTTTAGCTTTTCTTGGGTTACTGGAAGCACTTAAGAAAACTGTTTCTCACTCTTGATTCCAAAAAAATACCCACAGAGTTGGATGATACTAATATCCAGAAGCTCACAATCTCTAGCTGGCAGTGATACCATTGCTTCCTCCCTCTGCACCACCCCAGCTGCTGTGTACTTGTATCAGTTGAACCAGCCACGGCATTTGTTGGGCCTTCCATGTAAGAGAAGCTGGAGCATTAATCTAGCAGAAAATTAGTTCAAAAAAAAAGAGGGGGCAGGGGGTGTTTCATCTTGGCTTATGAAACTCAGTTGGCTCCCATAAGTGTGTGATAGGCACCAAAGCTGGCATGAGGCAGAACTGTGGAGCCAAGAAGCGGTGAAAAGGCAGAAGCAAAGAAATGGAGTGAAAAACATCTTTCAAATACAACAAAGGTTAAGGTTTCCTAGGTCTAGACCCTAAATCTAGAGGGCTCACATGATCCTTTTTGTACAACAGCTTTTCCTGATCCAACAGGTGTGTCAGTATTGTATCCACTTACCTCATCCTTGCATATCTGGCAACCAAATAAAGTTACTTGGCATGAAAAATTTTGGTTATATTTCTGACATTTACTTCAAAGACCTGCCAGTATTTCAGAATAACACTTTCTCTGCAATTCTGTGCACTTCAGAGAAGCAGGAAGATGATGTGAATTCAGTTTATTATCAATACGGATCAGGAAATTGTTTCCATTTCCATAGCTGCAGAAAAATCAGTCAAGCTAACCTACATGCCATGAAGCTATTACACCAAAAGAAAACTTCCCAGGAAGCCTGCATAGAAAAGAATAGTATTTAGTAATGGTAATTGCAAATGTCAGTGAAATTATTTGCTCTCAGATGCCACATGAATCTGTGAAAGTTAATAGTGACATTGAGATACAACTGCTAATCATTTCATTCTAGTCAGTCAACCATTTGCCATCAACTCTTTCCCTAGTTATTCCAGGTCCAATACTATTTTCAAAATAACTCTCATACTGTTTTTCTTATTCAAACAAATTCCCCTTAGATTCCTATTACATTGAATGATAATTTTGGACAAAAAATATTAGACAAAATATGAAAATTCAAGCGTGATTTGCAAAGAGAAATTAAGTCCTGGTCATTGCACGGGGTAGCTATGACAGCAATATGTATGCAATAAAAACTGATTTATCAAATATAACTAATCATTAGACACCAATGTGCCATCAAGTTGAATGGTCATTTGTTTTTTCTTTGGAGTATTTTCTTCATGACAAGGTACAGCTGTCAGAGCTTCAATGGATCTTGATTTTTTTGGCAGAAAAAAACAACAATCTGCAATTCACTGAATATTTTCCAAGCATATTCCCAGTTGCCATAGAGGTAGTAGACATTCTGGAGAAACTCCAGCTGAAGCTAAAACCAAGCAGTTCTTGGCATTGCAAAAATATTTTGATACTGTCAGATACTCCATTAGGATCCAATAGTGAATTACATAAATTCTGCTTCAAAGGTTTCACAAATCTTTCATTGGAGTTGATCTGAAGCCTCCAAAACACACATGTGTTGCAATATGGGCATACGATAACTTCAGAGCTATGAATGTCTGAGATCTGCCACCATCTGCATCACACTACCTGTGGAGCAGTATCATAATAGGTCAGAAAGTTGAGCTATCTTCTAGCAGTTGAGTACAAGAAAGTTTTGGATATTCCTGTACCTTGCAAAATGCTTGTCGAGTAATTCTTACGGAACAGTCTGTTCAGTGATCCTGACAGAGTGGGTTCAGAACAAGCTGCCAGGAGGCTGCCATTTGTGCGAATTTAATGCTCAGATTTGATTCATATATTGGTCTTGTTATTTAACTGAAATAGTCAAATTTCAAGCAGTTTTTAGCTGCAGTTGGTCAGCTATGTTGCAGGATATTTGCATACTCTCCCAACTGGATGCACTTACAGACATATCCAACAAGTGTTTTGCAACTCAAAGGAAAATGCAGCTGTTTCCCACAGCGCATGAAACCTTGGTGTTTGCATTCTGTGAACGTTTAGGATTGACAGGCGATCTGGACAGCAAGGAGAGGTGAAAAGGAGAAAGCTTGTTTGAAACAAATTCATTTAACAGTTCAAAACACTTCACACTATTTACCCCAGCCTTAATTATAATTGACTCTGAAGGACACATTTTGCACAAAAGCATGCTGAATAGATTTAATCTCTTTTAACACTCATGGGCATAAAACCCTTATCATGGGATATCTAGGGAGAGATAACATTCACTATAAAAAAAACAGAATATAAACAAATGTTATAAAAGCCTTATTCTCTCCTCCCAAAAATGAATTCAGGGGAGCTTAAAGGTCTTTTTCAATCTAAAGGATTCTATAATGCTCAGACACAAGCCCTCATTAACACATTTCAAACTCATAAGGGCTTATAAAATCCCACATATTAAATGCAGTACTCCTTCTGACGCTGTACAAAGATAGTTACCAGCATCTGGAGTGATGATTCTATTTCTGACTACTTCTGACACTTGAACTGAACCTTATCTGAATCCTGGTCCTTAAAACATATTTTCTTTAGATGATGTGCCTTTACAAGGATGCTGCTCTCATCCAGATATAGTTGTTCCAGCCATGTCCATGCATATCATAACAATCTTGGATATAAAAATAAAACTAAAAAGCAAACACCTACCGCACTTTATTAGCATGAGGTCTTGCCATGGTTTAACATAGCAGGCAGTGAAATACCACACAGCTGCTCACTACTCAATTCCCCTACATCATCCCAGAGGGATGGGAGACAGAACTGGGGGAGAAAATACCAGATTTGTGGGTTGGGATAAAGAGACAGTTTAATAGGACAGAAAAGGAAGAGGAAAAAATAGTAACAACAATACTACTAATAATAGGATTAGCATATACAAAGCAAGTGGTTCACCACTTGCTGAATGATGCTCAACCGTACCCAAACTGGGGCCCTGGACCAGCTTTCATCCTAGTTTATATACTGAGAGTGCCATTATACGGTATGGAATATCCCTTTGGCCAGTGTGGTGGGGTGGGATGAGAAGCTGAAAAGTTATTTACTCTGTGTAAACATGGCTTGGCAACAACTAAAACATCAGTGTGTTATCAACAGCAGTCTCATCTTAATTCCAAAACACACCACTATACTGCTACTGGGAAGAAAATTAATCCCAGCCAACCCTGGGACAGGTCTCCAGCTCCTCTTCATTCAACCAGTGGGTATCAATGACCTCAAAGTTTTCTGCAAGCCAGACAGACATGTTAAACTATTTCATCTGTCATGATATCAAGATGTGAAACTTTCACCTCAAAATCCAGAAATATTTATTTAACAATTATTTCTATACTGAACCAGCTCAGCCTATAATCTTTGGCTCCTTTTTTTTTTTTTTTTTTGAATTGCAGAGCAGTTCAACTGTCAAATCACAGTAGATGAGATCCTCTAAAAAGGGTTAGCAATTCCAGACTAAACCTCTCATACTGATTAACATCTTGCAGCTAGTAGCTATCATTAACAGCTAATGCAGTAATAGTCAATATTATTTTCAATGGGAAAAATCATATTGCACTTTTGAAAATTTCATCCAACTATTTCAAATTTTGCATTGGAGTCAGCTATCCACTTTAGTTTTAAAGAAAGTTTTTGAAGCTAGTCCTGTTACCAGATATCCACATTCTGATAAAAAAATCATAAAATTATTTTACATACAAAATATACTTTTTACAGCTCTTATACTAGATCTTATAAAAATGGCACTCCATGACTGTTAGTCAGTACAAATACAGAGATACTATCTCATTCGTAAAAGCAGAATAGGGCATTTTATTTTTAAGTAGGACCCAAATGTATTGTTTGCCAATTTATGAATTTTTACACATCATTTCCCATCCATAAATGAGAAATTTTATTTTCAATTTTGTAAACAACTAAATAAACATATTTCTTTCAAGCTTTGTCCCTTTAGACTAGAAAGAACTCATAGAGCCAAAGTATTAGCCCTGTGCATTAATACTTCTGTTGATCTGACACCTAAGACTAATGTTCAAGTTATACATAATATTAAGATTAAAATCTCTAAGGAAAAAAAGATGGAATAAGTCACTTGGGCTCATGGCCATTAATATTTCATTTCTTGAGTAAGACTTTTGCAAAATACACTTAAATCAATTATGGTTTCAGATAGAAAAAAAACAAATGTAGAAAGTTATCATCAGTTGAGAAGATTTGAAAGTGACACACTTAAATTCTACAACAGAAAGCAAGCACTGATCATAAGTAGTTAATTCAATGTTTTAAAATAGTAGTGCATTTCATATTAGCATTAAAATAACACTATTGCAGTCAGTTGCCCAATAGGAGTATTTTCAAATATTGACAATAATTTTAATATTGTGGTGAATATTGGCTTTTAGAAATCTTCTATTTCCTGAGAATCCTGTTGATTACTTCATGTCTAGGAATCTACTTGCATCAGACAATAGAAAACTTTCTTTTCCACCCAGGTCTATTTATTGGTTTATTTGGGAGTGAAATTATTTCTTTGTCCCTGTGGAGAGTCACAAGGTGCCTGTGGAACACCATGGGAAATTCTGAGAACAAACTGCACATAGGGTAGCAAATCATATGGAAGAAAATATCCAGTGAAACAGGCAGTTCTCTCTACTCAGCTTTTCATACTTGGATGCTGGCAGTAATTGCTGACCAGTGTACTGAGAGCTATTGCAGTCCTGCCTGATGGCTCTGCAGTAATATAATCCTGATAATCCTAATAAAGTACAACAGGTGAAATTTTCTATCTTCTGGTGGGGAAAGGAAGTGATATTTATTCTAAATCAACCTCTTTAATAACAGGATTTTAAAATGTCTTCACTAATTAGTTCTAGCTGCTTGAAGGATTGTTTGGGGGTATTTTCTGTTAATTAAGACAATTTTCTAACCTCATCTAGATCTGCTATTGTTTCCTAAAACTAAAAAGCACAGCTGTCACAGAGAAAACTTTGATGCTTTGCAGCTTTTTGTATTTCTATTTAGTTTCTTCTCCTCAAGAAGGACTTACATTAATGTGTGAAGTATTTAATGTCAGTTTACTAGTTAGTGTTCAGGTAATGGAGCAAAGCAAAACTTCTGACAGAGTGCTTGGTCAGGAGCTACTTCAGAAATGTATTGCCAAGCACAAAAATATTTAAATTAGAGCCACTTACATTTTAAATAGAATATTTTATGCCTCTGAGGGGGAAAAAAATTGAAAACACTCAAGTTTTAGATAATAATAATAACAATAATAATTATATGCTGGTTCTAATCTGTATTTTGGAAGGTTGGACAAACTGCTGAAAACTTACAAAAAACCAAAATATTTTCTGATTTGGTTTCAAAAGAAAAAAGTGTTCATTCTCTGTTGAATTACTTTATTAGTAAAACACGTTCATTTAAAACGTGTTTTAGTAAAACACATTCAACATGGTCTTGCAAGCCTAACATCAAACATAAAACATAACTGGATATTGCAGGAATGGAAAAAGGCAGAAAAAAAACCTTGTGATTTGGGTAAAAGAGCTGAACATTTCAATTATCCAAGGACAGAAGTAAGACTGGAGGTGATTGGGCAGCTCTGCACAGTTATAGAAATGCATGAGAACAGCATGAAGCTGTCGAGGGAGAATTTAGGTATTTAAGCCTATTGATGCTAAACTTGCCTTTCTAATTACCCTCTACTTATCCTAAAGATATAGATGCTGAAATTCCCTGGGTCTGTGGACCATGGATTGAAAACTAATCCTGCACTGAAAAAACACAATCTCTTTAGGATAAAATTTGGAAAGCACCAGAAGAGAAAGCTTTAGAGTACTGTCACAGAAACACTAAGCTTGGGATGGAATATGAAGAGAAATCTCTATAAGATTAAGAAATAAAGAGTAGTGATTGTGAGAGCTTGGGAAACTAATCACCTAAACTTGGATGCAATACAAATGCCATCGTTAAGAACTGAAGGCTTAGGTAGTCTTGAACCTGTTGTATGACAAATTTCTTTAATAAATATCCACTGAACCAATGAAAATTAATGCTGCTTTGGACATAGGTTTAGGAAGAATCAAGGTCTTACAGAACAGATTTTCATAGAAAATAATCTTGGCTATAGTGATCATAAACTAAATCAGTCTTTATCAAACTGCAAGACACATAACAGGCCCACCTATGACCAATATTTGGGATTTTAGAAAGGAACTAAAGAAAGCGTACACAATGAATTAGGGATGCAAAGCTTTCAAAACACAGAAAGTAAGGAATTACTTTAAATCAAAGGGCAGGCACTACTTAGGGTTTAAATTGCAGGGAAGAAAAAACAAAAGAAGCTAATAGAAAAAGCTTATGAGGCTTCCTTCAGTGAATTAGCTGCTTTTTACACATGCAAATCTACCAAGAACAAAGAGAGACCACTGTTTCTCAGAAGTTACAGGGAACAAAAAAATGTTACAGTGTGCAAATATAGAATTTATTACTAAACAGAGTTTTCTTAGAGATTAACATTACTCTGATCTGATTACAGTTCTGATCCACATATTAAATGCATATTTTGTCTCCATTTGCTATAAAGTTAATGATGAGGACATTAGTGGAGTAAGGAGCAAAAGTGAAGGTAGTGCATAAGAATTTATAACACCTGAGGGAGAAATAAATGTTAACATTCTTAATACTTCATAAAGCAAAAATAAGGCAGGCTGGATTGTCCAGGTTAGAATATAGAAATATGAAACTGTCAAATGAAATTGACACTCCAATTGCTAGAATTTTTGGAGGCAGTATGTTATGACTGGAGAACAGTAAAGGTAAAACTAAATTCAAAAGAACATGAACAAAGACAACTTCTGGAACCATTAGACTTAATAGACTTAATAAAGTGATTTACAAAAAATACCCAGAATAGCATTTGAAGGAAAAGTTAAAGGCAGAGAGATAAATGAAAGGCAGTATAAATTATAATGTGGCTTTATCAAGAGTCGATAATCTCAAACCAATCCAGTATCTCTTGTCAAAAGTTATCTACTTTATTAGACAGAAAAATATTATTTATCAGATATTTAAATAAGGCATTTGATTCATTCTCCCTGCAGAGAAAGTTTGCTAAATTTGGAGAAGCCAGGTGCTAATACTCAATTTCTAAAGTAGCTGACGTGGCTAGACAAGAAATGAGGATAGTTTACTAGGTGTCTTATCAGTCCTGTGTCATAAGCTACTAAAAGAACTTCAGGAAAAGTATAGATGAAATTAGCAGACAATATAAAGTTGTACACGATTATCATTATTACAAACACTAGAACATCTTATAAAAGCATTAAATTACTTATGATTTAACTGATAGAATGAAATATAAATCAATAGTAGGAAAAGCAGATTCATGCCACTGGAAGATGACTATGAATAGTTATTACTGAAGTTATGAATGGGGTAATAAATTCATGGATGCATGGGGAAAGATACTTGTGAGAGGAAGCAAAAGGCCTAATCAGAAGTATTGTGTATGGTTCTGCACAGCTAGTTTCAGGGAAGTTTTACTTTAATTGGAATATCTGCTAAAATGATTAAAATTATTAGAAAGAGCTAAGTGCTGCAATATCAGCACAAGGTTAAATGGTAATAAATCAGCTATAAATGCATCTTTACAACAAATTCAGGAAAAGGCTTCCAAATAGAGTAATGACAGCAGCAAGAAAATACTATTATTTCAAGATGAAGACTTATGGGTTTATATATACCGTTGTATAAGTAGATAGAAGAGTTCTTTGTGATAAGAACTCTTGTTCCTATTACAAGCTTTCCTAGATGGCTACATACGTCTGAGTTACATACAAACATGGGACTTATCCAAATCAAGTACCCAGGCAGGCTGGTAATCATCAGCAGGCAGATATATAGAAAGGAATTCTATCCTTATGGTGTGTCTGCAGCATTCAGTGTTTGATTTTTGGGTGGTTTGTTTCTTCATGTTCACTACCATAGCATGCAGCATAGACTAAACTCCAATATGGATTTCATTTCTCTAAGAGAATGCTAGTGCAGTGGACAGGACAAAAATGAGTATTCACATTGACTGAGACTCGTTACATTTGTGCCTTTGCCCTTGTACTAAAAACCTTAACGTTATATGGTAATGGGAAACATTTCAATACAAGTGGAACAGAATAGCAGGTTAGCAGACATTTTCAAATCTCACTAAACTGTCTGTCTGCATGGTTGCACACAGCTGTTTCAGATTGGACATATCAGTAAATGCTGCCTTCCTGTGTAATGGTGGAGTGTGAGAGAGAACACCATCCAACTCACCAACATCAGACAGATGCTCAAAAGCAGTGAGTGCCCAGATCACATTGCATTTCAAATCTGGACACAACGGAAGCAATCCATATATATACACATATACATACATATATATATATATGTGTGTGTGTGTGTGTTTATATTCCACATCAAATCAAGGCAAAAGAGGGGAATTGGCAAAAGAAAAAAAAAATTGTCAGAAAATTGGGAAGAAAATGAGCAACATTGATTTAATTGAAAATTCACCATCAATAAATAGGAAAAATCTGCATCGATTCCCACTGTTGCCTTTATGAATGGCAACAGAGAAAAAGAAAGATACTGAACTATACAAAATTCATGTTTTGCCATTTCAAGTTACCATTTGTGAAGTTCTCAGTTTATTGTTATTTCTGATGCCCTTCCCATACATTATTATATCCCATATCTCACTCTATTTTAAAAAGTATAGTACATGAGAAAACAGTCCTCATTTCATTTGTTTATCTATCCCATGTAAACAAATCTGGGATTCACTGCGATTGACAAATATGCAAGGGACACAGAGCAGAATCCTTGGTGAAACAAACTGAATACTTGCAGCAAGTATGTCTAAGTGATGGTGACAGAATCACGTTGAGAGCAAATGGCCATTGGGACCCAGGAGTTGTATTAAATTTAGGACCCAACCCAACAGTCTCCCCCTTTCTATCACCGGACAAGTAGCTGATTGGGCTGGAGGGTTAGATACCATGGAGTAAGGTGAACCCTCCATAATCCCCATTAAATCCCTAAGTGACCTCTCTAGAGATGTCACAAAAGCCATGTGCACACAACCATGCACAAATGAGGACCACATGATGTCCCACTATCTGCTACAGTAGATTTCACAATGTTAAAAGCATTGATTAGAGGAGCCATGACAATGCTTAAACCTTAGCTAGCTGCAAAATGAGATAGAAAGAGATAATGAATATAATAAAAGCAACTCCCTAAATGGGTGGAATTAATGTGAGGCATTGCTAAGTACAGCTGTGAAATGGGCTGGGACAATGCACCAGCTGAAAAACAAAGTCCCCCAGGGAGGAGATCACAAAGACAGACCAGTGAAAGAGGGAAGAAAAACTAGACCACAGATAAAAGAGGTAAGAACCCTTGAACAGTATCTCAAGAACAGAGAAATTAATTATGGTTGGATTCCCAGAGCATTCCTAGGCATTCCTATAGGCTCAATTCAAGGTCAGCCTACTGGCACTACATGGAGTCTGAATGAAGCATTCCAGAAAAAAGATAACAGTGAAAGGAAGAAGCATATTTCAACTTTGAATAAAAAGGGAGACAACCCTTTCCTCCCACTTAGGGAGAAATTGCAGGTCATTGAGTGAGAAAATGAGTAATTAGGCCTGATTGTCCAAGATGAGGAGGCTGATGAGTGGATAGGTGATGGTGGTCCATACATTTTAACTCCAGTTAGTCCTCAGGAACAATTGGCAGCGTTTTTAATAAATACAGGAGCACAAATTTCAATGGTAACACAAGATGCCAAGAAGCAAAGCGTGAGATCCTTATGGCAAAGAGTTGAGGCTCACAGTGTGAACTGCGTAAGTGTTGCATGTTAAATTGCCAAGGGCAGTTTATGGCTCCCTAATGAGAGCCACATGGCAATTGCTCACTTCTCAGTTAAAGGCCATCATGAAAATATTTCGGGTTTTGATGTTTTAAATGGACAAACCTGGCATGTGGTGACAGGCAGTGCGTGTTCCTTCAGCTCAGACAGAAACTGTGAATCTGTTTAATGGCTACTACACATAGCTCCTGCACCACCTGACACATTGCAGTATCCAGTGTGTGTTGTGGCATGAAATAGAATTTCTGAAATCACAACTGGTGTGGAGGAAATCCTCTCCAGAACCATTCCCCATTATCTCACCTCTCTGGCCAGTTTGGTCACCAGAGGAGGTACTGAGCCACTAACAGCTGCTGTACCAAACATTGCAAACTTAACATCTATCTTGCAAGCAGCTGCACACCCCTGGATGGGCAGGGTTCAGTGCAAAAGTTATGTTCTTTATGGATCCCTTGAAGGAGTAGCATAAAGAGAAGTTCACTTGGGAAGGAATACAACATGCCTTAACAGATTCTCCTAGGGGTATAAACATTCACCCACCACCACTCACACTGCACTTGCTGAATTTCTAGAGTCCCACTCCCCCAAGATATGAAACTGTACCAGTAAACCAGTGATATTTGAACTGGAGAAACTTCCCCTGAGAAGGTGGGGGAAACAGACGGAGTATCATGGAAAGTGCTCAATAAAGCAGAAATTGAGATTTCACCCAGAAAATGCCATACACCAAGTAAATTGATATTTTTAGGTACTTGGTGGATAGCAGGCAGTGCAGTGATTCCTTCAGATACTTTACGAAAAATCAGAGAGATGCAAATGCCCTAATCAAGAAAGGAGTTACAATAATTAATGGGAATTTTAGGATATTGGAGGGTGTTTTAACATTTCCCATCCATTATACTCACTCTTTGGTTCCTCCAGCATGTTCACATTATGTCTGTAATAGTTTATGTGATCTTGAAAGACTTTCAGTTCTAAATGTAAGTGGGAGCAGTGGAGCTCCTTTTAATATGACACGAAGGTTACTTGGTAATCACACACCAGTCTTCCAAAGCTCTAATCAGAAAGCAATGCACAAAAGGCCAACATTTGATGCTTTTTATTGACCTGATGAAACATTTTTTAAAAGGGTGTACTCCTTCTGATGTCAAGAGGGCATCAGCTCAAATTTACTCTGTGCTTAAGGACTCTGATTCATCAGACCTTCCACTACTTCATTTGCAAACCAAATTGCAGAGTGTACCCCTGCTCTAACGTTAGTCTACTCGCATTAGAAAAATCAGTGTGGAAACGTTGAAGTGATTAAATGTCAGTGTAATGAATTTCATATATTGAAAGGCAAAAATGCCAAGGAATCTAAGTTTTAATAAGTGTTCCTTAACAGAAGTGAAGAAGGCTGATGACAAAATTTATGCTGCAACCAATTAATTAAAAATAAAATTCTACCAGAACAGCTTGGGTAGGCAAACACTTTTGATTCTATGATAAGTACAATAGGAAATACAAAGCAAATCAGGATTGACATATTTTTTGTGGTAATTGGCATTTGAATCCCATGGGCAGCTGCAAGGGCAAAGTTTACAAAGTCTCTTCACATGTCTTGTTCATGTATTTTCCCCATCTATAACATGAATTGTTTCATCCAGACTTTGAGTTGACCTACTGTTACATAGGAATGAACAGTGACATGCTGGGGTATGTTGAATGCCTAGAATAAATCATACAAATTTTTGCTTCTTATTCACTTCATTATGAGACAGGGGTTTAGCTACAGTCAATGAAAGGGAAAAAAAAGTGAGTCACCAGCGCTTTTCAACAGTGTCTGCTGTCTGAGCCACAACCCAAATATAGTTACTATCTCAGTAGTTTTGCTATTCTAGGTGATGGAGAGCTAACAACATAAGAACAAAAGTGTTTTAACAGAAGCTTTCATTTTCTTTGTTGTCATAGACATGTCATGATCAGAAAAATTATAGAATGCCGTCCTTGACCTGGTATATAATTTTTCTATTTTCTTATACTTTCTCAATTATAAAAGCATTGTATATATGTGAGAATTTCACAGTTCATTTAGTATCAGGCATAAATTTTACCACCAACTTCATCAGTGTTAGATCTTCCCAACCACAAACCAATTATTTAATAGAAGTTTTATATTAATATAATTTAACTGAGCACTGACTGCAGTTACTCGTCCTCATATTTTGAGTGAGAGAGTTAAAGAGAGAGAATCAGCCTTTGCTCATAACCAAATATGAATAAATCCAAACTAGAACGAAAAACAGCTCTTTAATAAGAATCAAAATAAAATCACTATTGCCCATGACCCCTTCTCTGCTTAAAGATAAATGAAGAAGCTCTAAAAGGACTTGCATCTTTTTTTCCTGTTTTTTTTCTTTTAATCTCTGTTATATTTAAGTTCTTTTACAAAGTCACTAGAAGGATGGGTCTTTACAAGGCTACTGCTCCATTTTTACTGACAAAGCTGTAGAGACAACATATTAGAATAGACTGGGTCAATGAAAGTCCCAAGTTCTCTAAGCGTTTATTTGCTGTGTAACTAAATCTGCTCAATATTACATGAAACAAAAAAAAATAGGGAATTACTAATAACACTATCAGCTGCTCAGAGCGTATTAAAGATATAACACAATAATGCCACCTTTTAATTGTTCTGTTTGTCCCTCTTTTATTCATCTAGGACTATGATTATCTGACAGTTGGTTAATACCTTCCACAAAATAGGCACGTCTGCAACTGAAGGCAGGCAAAGGAACAGGACACTGAGTAACATGCAGAAATACTAGAATGCAAGCTCTATACTCCTGCTGTTTGCATGCTTTAAGCAGAGTTTCTCATGTTTACAAGAGTGGGTTAAATTGTTATATTGCAAAGCATGCCTAACATCACTACCATTTTTATTGCTGCAAATTCTCAATTGATCTCTATGTAGCTGCATTTTTTTTTTTATAAATGCAGACCTATTTTGGAGAAATTTGGACATTTGGCAATGATAGTCATGCATAGTGACCATGCCCATGATGGCAGACAGCACACACATCTCAATTTGATCTTCAGACTATCACTGTCAACATTCCAACAAATTAAGTCTTCCCAAAGACATCCTTGATCTGCTTTTTCACAAAATCCACCTGGTAAATACCCTATAACCTAGTTGAGATTTTCAACTGTTGTAAATATTTCACTGTAGTAATATGTATTACAAATCATTAGCATCATACTGATAGCTATAGCATTTAAGATTAGAGAACCTAATTTTTCATTTTAAAAAATGAGCAACATTCAACATTAAAACACCTGAAATACAGCAGTTACATTCAAAATCAGCAGACTGAAACCAAAGTTCCTATCAGCGCCTTTATGCCTTTGGATTTTCCATATTTCATCTGTGATATACCTCATCTTCTACAGGTCTTATATTAAGAAAACACCTCAACAATTTAGATTGCAAATGTCTTTCCTTATAATTCCATCCCCATTTTTTTAATCAAACCAACAAACAAGGAAGTAAAAGACCCACTAAAAGTCATTGGACTGACCTGATCTGTGTTGGAAGACTAGGAAGATCAGGACTGAGAAACCACTAATAACAGAGATGTATGTTTACTTCAAAGATTTCAGTACTTGGCTCAAACATAGTATTTTCCTTGAGCATTCTGAAAAAGATCAAAAAAAGGAAAAATGATCCCTAAATTTTGGATATCAAGTTAAAATCAAATAGGGTATGTGTATAGTGATTTGTCCAAAATTTCACAGCAGGTCAGTGAAAGCAGCTTTGTTAAAGGGAAGTATTAAGTAAAACCTGTGTACAGAGCTGCATTCATACTTTGACTCATCTTTGATCACATAAATTGAAACTAGACAGCAAAACCATTGCAGTTACTGATAATAATTTACAAATTTAACAGAATCACAGAATCTGATGAATTGGAAGGGACCCACGAGGATCATCAAGTCCAACTCTTAGCCCTGACAGCCCTGAGAGTCACACCATGAGCCTGAGAGCATTGTCCAAAAGTTTCTTGAGCTCAGGCTTGTGACTGCTTCCCTGGGGAAGTTTATTATTAGTTTATTATTGTCTCTAAGGTTAAATAATTTATTTCTAATAAATAGAGTCCACAATTTGTAATGAGTTGCTGAAACAGAAAAATAGTGTTCTATTTTTTTGGTTCAAGGAAGCTCTACTTCCTTGCTTTTTTGTTATCTCCTGTGTTAAGGCACTGCCGAGTACAGAAGGTCAATAACTTCGTAGTCAGCAGTGATTGAAGTGAGAAGCTGAAGTGAAGAAGGGAAGTTTTTCAGACATCCTTTGTTAATCATCATAAAGTGACAAAGAGAGAGTAACTCTCTTTTTCATAGCCAGACTGACATGTTTGAGAGAAAAAGGACAGCTTTCACACACACAGTCATTCAACAAGGAGATTATTTAGGATTTTTAATGTTTGAGTAAGAGTGCTTTCCTGTGTAGGAAAGGGTAAAATGGTAGAGATCTCATTCAGAAATAGGCACTGTGCAACAGTAAAGCACTGCAGCATAGAAAAAAAATCATGGAAAAAACCAACCTGATGCAACCCATCATCATACATGGCATAAGCTTGAATAAATTGATGTTTAAACACACTGGAAAAAGGATCTGTTTTAAAATCAGTGTGTCCTTGACCTGGAGCATGAGCATGTTCTAAATGTAGTCAGCAGGACTCCAGATTTAAGATTTTAACATTTAAATACTATCTGGGTAAGAATTTATCTGACATAGATAAAACATGTTACAAACACAAAGTTAGGCCACAAAACTCTAAATACCAAAATTTGTCTTACCAGCTTCTACATTCCTGTCTCTTATTATAACAATCACCCTCCACTGAGCTCCAAAGGAATCCTGGAGATTTATTTTTCCTAGGAGCTAGGATAGTAATCTTTGTTGACCATGCAGCACACTCTGTTTAAATTAAAAGGGCAAAGGATGCTGCACTGTTGACGTGCACTAGTAACCCTACCTGCCTCTCTAGCCCAAGGTATCAAGCATTTCTTCTCTTCTATTGTGTTTAAGAGAGTGGTGTTTTCCCCACATTATGGTGGCTTTCTTTGCACCAAGTTATCTCTGTGCCTTTTTTACAATTTGTTGGTCTTCCTTCTGCATCAGACTTTGGCTGCCAATGTTAAAAGTTATGACCCGCTGCTGTACTTCTCATTTATCTGCAATCAGATGATACTGATAGCCCTCAGAATTTTTAAGTAAACTTTTCCTTGTTGCCATCCTCACCTCTAAGGCCACAGACACAACCTGAGCCAAGTTATCAACTATTTAAAAGGTGCACACAAGCACAGCTCATTTTAGTTGAAACAGGTACACAAGTACTCATACTAACCGTTAAAGAAGAATTTGTGACAAACAGGCACATTCATCAAAGTGTTGTCTATAACCAAAAGAGGAAAAAAAACCCTTGCAGCAGTGTTAGAATAGTAAAGTAAAAAAGCAGACCTTTGTCTGGAAGCTTCCAGGTGTCCTGGTGGTGATGGGGCACACCCAGCAACCAATTTCCTCAATTTTATAAGGTTAACTAATTAGGATACCTAACAGGTACATCAAATAGGAGATTCAGCTGCCCCAGTAACCCACCTATTGGAGCTAGTCCAAGGGCTCCTTTGCCCTACTTTTTGGTATGATGTCACGGTATGACTTCTGAGATTCTGGTTGGAAAACAAAATGTTCTTCTTGTAGGTCCTCTTCCTGACAATAAGACTATACAGTATTTCAGGAATGTGTTTAGAAGGTCAGGTTATTTTTCTAAAATCTATGAGAAAGGGTAGGAAATGTACTACAGTTAATTAAGAAGATATGTAACTATATAACACTAGTTTACAGAGCTAAAAATATATGAAAAATTCATAAAAAGCAAAAATCTTTTGGGCCTCAAAAGTAATTCCTTTTCCTGGCACAGCTGACATGGTTACTCATTTGTCCCAGAAAACAAATTAACTCCTCCAGTAGATCACAATATAAAATGGAGCTGATAACAAGAGATACACACATTTCTAATAAAAATGTAATAATTATTTATTTCCTCTGCAGTAATATGACTTTCTGCATTCTGACCAGTCACATCCAAGGTCAATAATTCTGCACTTCTGCAGTAGGCCTTAGAAAGGAACCCAGCTATTTCATCTCTGTTCCACGATTCTTACCCTTTGTTAGCATTTTGTCATTTTTGCAAGGTCTATTTACAGAGAGAGATATTATAAATGCTTAGTGAAAGGTAGAAACCAGCCTTCCTGTTAGTTTCACAGAATACTGTATTCAAACAGTGTCAGATCAGCTGGAAAAGCAAACAAATACAAAAGATTATTGAATAAGTTATTATCTGTTTGCATACTATCCAGACAGACGTGATTGCTTACATGTGGAAAGAGAGGAGGAAGAAGACCAGGAGAAGCCTGAAATAGGTTTAAAATACACAAATCTTGAACCTGTTTCTTTCAAGTCTGCCAATATTGAAAAAGTGACCTGGGATTTCAGAAGAACAAAAGGTTACTTCTCTTTGTAACAATCACATATCAGCAACGTTTGGTTTCAGACAAGGAAGTAAATGTCCAATTCCTAAAGGCACCTTGAGACTCCAGTCATCATTTCATCATTTCCTATTCAGAAGAGGAGGAGGAAAGGTGTAAGGATTGTGTGGCTAAGGCAAAATCCTTCAGCTGGCTGAGAGGGGACCACACAAGATAGGACCACACAGCAACCAAGCCCAGGACAGCTCCCCTTCTCAGTCATGATGATGTCAGTAATACAACCACAGCCACACATGATCATCAGTCTCCTAGAGGCCTTGGCACAGGTTACCAGAGACCAACCATACGGAAATCTCTGTTAAGGGTTGTGGAGTGCTGTTTACTGCACTCCACAATTGTGGTTTCAGGCAAATGGATTTGGTGTTCCTATGCATAATTGCACTGATCAAAGGTTTTAAACATTCATGTGCTGAACTTAACTTACCTCCTCCTGTGTTTTTACTAACTGTGCATTCTGTGATGGTTCAGTAGGAGTCACTAGCTCCCTGACCACTGCTTTATTCAGAAAACATATTTTCAATATCTGTAATTCCAAGCAAGATCCAGTCCCACAGAAGAAATCAAACTCCTAAACACTGCTAAAACTGCCTTTTCCTTCCCTGCCACATCTGAGCCAGTTAGAGGGTGTTGTCACCAGCACGATTTCTGTGCAGCACAGTTAAATGATGGGCAGCTTGGTGATGTTTGCATACTTGTTGACATGCTTCTCCATCCCACATGGCTCTTGAAGACTGCATTCTTTAGGATGTTAAGACTAGCAAAAGATGTTTCATGTCAAATAATTTCCCTCAGGACAAGTTATAGTTTGTTAACTTCTCTAACTTGTTTCTACTATATTGACATTAACAAATATAAATCCCTATTAGACTATCAGATTAATTAACTTTCTTCTTGAATGTCTTTTGTAGTTACAGACAAATAATTTTCAGGGCTAAATCAATGCCTAAACTAGATGCATTTTCCTCCAGAGAACTGGAATAAATAGTTATTTACACTTCAGCTCTCTAACAGTCTGTTTTAAAGAATGAATATTTATTTTAATGCTGAGCTGAAAAAAAGAGTAAGACAGCTTTGTGGTTTAGACAGCAGCTTTTTTCCAAGCAAACTTGGATCACTAATTTCTTTTGGAATTGGAAAAATCAACATACCACGCAGAATTCAGCTCGAGTATCACATATTTCAATCCACTTTTATCAAGCAAAAACAAATTATCAGTTTATTCTAAGACTACATATCATATTTAAGTTGTAAGAAAGCAAATAAATGAACATTAATTGATTTAACTTTCTCTTTTGTTAATATATAGTCTTCTAGCTTACCTCACTCTAATAGTACACTCACACACATAAATAACAAATTCACTCATCCCAGATGTTGAGTATTTTTAACACTAATATTTAATCTTATCCCCTTTTTTTTAAAAAAAAAGGGATTATTAAAAAAAAATTAAAAGGAAATTTTAATTCTTATCTGTACCAAATATTAAGGCTACAAGAACAACTCCAAGACATTTGAATTGCCAGAAAATTGAGGTTTCTCGTAGTGCTTGGAGTGCTAATTCACTTGCCCTCCTCTCCTATCACTAAATTGAAAACTATAATCATTCTTATTCCAAAATTGTCTTTTATGCCTTTACCTTTGCTTTAACCGGTATGCTGTAAATAAGCATTGACCAAATCTGGCTTCACTTAACTTCACTATTTCCATGACTCTGCTGAACATCCATGCATACAATCTTCTGCCTTCTGGATTTGGTATGTAACCAAACATGCAATGAGTTACTATGTTTGGAAAGCTAATGTATGATAACACTTGAATTTCCTTAGGTGTTGCTTGTTGCTCCCATGAAAATAATGCAAAATTCTCAAATACTTCTATAAAATATAATCTGACGTGTAACTGAAGGAAATTTGCTGAACACTCAGAAAAAAAAAAAAAATAGCTGCTATAAGGTTTTGGCTATATAAAACTCTGTCAGACAGCCATAACATTGAGTGAGATGAAAAGGGACATCAAAAGGGACAGATAATTCCCATTTCCAGTGAAAACTATAGCTGCTGCAACCAAAAGAAGGGATCACAATTCCACAATGAGAGCTGAAATTCATATCTGGCTGACAGAAAAAGCCTGATGGAGGGTAGGTAAGGAAGTATTATGTGGCTGAAAGGAGGGAACAGTATGAGAGAAAGATGTACAGTTGACAGAAAAATAGATTGTTATTCCTCTGTATTGTAATACATACCATGTGATAATTTAAGGAATTCTTTTAATACCCTACAGATTCCATTGACCTAGCAAAGCTGTATCCTCATTTCAAGCTCCAAGAAAAACCAAAGGTTTTTAAGAAGTTTTCAGATTCACTTTTACATCCAAGATTTTTCTTCTTGTATGGATCAGCCACAGCAGAGGTAACAGGTGTTTGTAAAATTGGATTGCTTCTCAGAAGAGCATTCAAACAGACTTCACATAATTTCAGAATGAAATTATTCACTTGCAGTCCTGGTAAATAAGTATCAGCTTGAAAAAGCTATTTTTGTTTGGCCAAGCTGACTCAGGTTACACGCACATGTTTACATAGAAACGATGCTTTATACTAGTCTCCCCATTTCCAGAGACAGATTTTACTTATTTTGCTCCCACTGGAAAGATTCCAAAGTAAATACCCATTCTTTCTGCAATTCTTATTGAAAATGTGATGACTGTTGCTTTGCAAACTATCCCACTGGAGCCCTGCAGGACATCTGGCATTCAGGTGATTTTGTGTGGATACTCATTATTGCAATATAAATTTAAAATCATCTGGCATTACTACTTTGCTACAAATTTCCCACTTCAGCTGTATCATATAGTTATGGAATAATTTAAGCTGGAAGGGATCTTTGGAGGTCATGTAAGCCAACCTACAAACACACACACACAATCAAGAATAGAGATGTTGTCGCAGGACAACTTGTTTCACTGTTTCACAGCTTTACGAAAGGTTTGAGCTTCACAAAAAGCTGGGTTGTGGGCATTACAGAAACCAGTATTATGTATTTGGAGATAGGTAATACATAAAAAGTCATACTTAGCTTCCTTTTTTTAAATAACCTATTATATTTCTTCATGTCTGAATCTGTTTGTAAGTCACCACTAAAGAAAAAAGTCCAATGTAAATAGTGTTGGTAAATATTGATAGCCTTCAAAGAGGATACAGTGAATTTTCACCTGTATACATAAATATAGAATCGTGGAATATGCTGAGTTGGAAGGGAACCATCAGGATCATCAATTTCAACTCCTCGCCCTGCACAGGATAACCCAAGATTTACTCCATGTGTCTGAGAACATTATCCAAACATTTCTGAAACTCAGGCTTGGTGTTATGACCACTTCCCTGGGGAGCCTGTTTCAGCGTCCAACACCCTCTGGGGGTGAAAAACCTTTTCCTGATATCCAACCTAAATGTCCCCCAACTCAGCTTCAGGCCATTCCCTTGAGTCCTGTCTCTGGTCATGAGAGTGACGAGATCGGTACTTGCCCCTCTTCATCCCCTCATGAGAATGTTGAAGACAAAAATGAGGTTTCCCCTCAGTCTCCCCTTTTCCAGGTTGAACAGACCAAGTGACCTCAGCCACTCCTCATATGGCTTCTCCTCCACACCCTTCACCATCTCCGTTGCCCTTCTTTGGAAACTCTCGAATGATTTAGTATCTTTTTTATATTGTGGCACCCAGACCTGCCCCCAGCACTGGAGGTGAGGCTGCCCCAGTGCAGAGCAGGGCAGCACAATCCCCTCCCTTGCTTGGCTGCCGATGCTGTGCCTGATGCCCCCCAGGACACGCTTGGCCCTCCTGGCTGCCAGGGCACTGCTGGCTCGTGTTCAACTTGCCATGGGCCCCCAGGTCCCTTTCCGCAGCACTGCTCTCCACACTCTCATTCCCTACACACACAGCCAGCATTGCCCTATCCCAGGTGCAGAATCTGGAACTTGCAAGGGCAAGGAAACTTCATATGGTTGGTGATTGTCCATCTCTCTAATTTGTCACGTTCTCTCTAGACCTCAAGGGAGTTGACAGCTCCTTCCAATTTGGTGTTGTTGGCAAACTTATTTAGTATTCCTTCAAGTCCTGAGTCCAAGTCATTAATGAAATTACTTTATTACAAGAACTAGTAAAGAGTAAATTGGAGCTTATAATAAATTGAATTATACATACAAGGGTAGAAGAAATATGTACTCAGGGAAAAAATATACAGCACCCAACAAGAAAAGGCTTGCACGTCCCCTTAAACAATGTGCTGTATCTTTGTTTTCTTGGGGTTGCCACTTCTTTCTGTGCAAGAAGTGTGGGTCTAGTGAAATACTCTGTTATTTGGGTACCAGAAATGTTTCTTTTAAACACATCGCAGAAAAAAACTACAGAAGGAGATCAAAAACTATCCAAATGAAGGAAAAAAAGATAGTTTGCTTACATGCTTTTCAGCTGCCTGTAATGTTTTTAGTTAAGTCACTTTAGACTTAATTAAAGTTAAATTAGTTCTATTTATCAGACTGAATGGAAGTGCTTAATAGTGATGTTTAGCTATACTCCTATAAAAAAGGAGTTTTATCAATACCAAATAAGCATGAGGACCCAGGCTGTGGATGCTAATGCATTAATTTTGGCATTGCATGATTTTGCAAGCTGGTTTGCAAGTCACTTTAGGAACAAAAATTCCATGTAAACAAGATTCTTGCTGCCCCAACTTCTACCTCTTCTACCACCAGACAAGGAATAAGCATATCCACAAATGCATACCTTTCTGAAGAAAAACACAAAGAAAATATAGCCTTGAAGAAAACACTATTTTACCATTTCAATTATAAAGTGATGCAAAAAATTCAGCATGCATTTAGCATGTGCTTGGCTAAGAAAGGCTTTATATATTTTCTCCTGACCCAGTAACCTGGAATCTATCTACATCATTCTGCCTACAATATAAGAGAGGGTTCTTTTTGGTAAACCAAAAACCGGATTAAATACTGGAGCTACTTTTTCTGAAATATCTTTAATCAGAGGAAAACTCACTGAAGAAGTCTGAGACCTCTACCATTTCAATAACCTGGTTTGAAATATAAACTCAGAAGTACTTGTATCAGTAAAAATAAAATATAGCATGACAGTAGAATGAATAGCAAGTGGGGTGCACACACTGTCTTTGCTGACAGAGTATGTGTAAAGTTCAATTCCACTTTAGGTGTGTGTACACCTTTGATCAGCAAGCTCATCCCCTCAAAGGACAACAGGACTTCTCCTGGGATTGTCTTCTAAAGTGACATAGGCACTGCATGCTGTAAACCATGCTCAAGCTGAGCATACTTATGTGTTAACAGGATTTTCTAAGCTACAATTCTTCCATAATTTTGACACGTAATTTGACAGAGATTTTAAACAAACAAAGCTAATTTTCAAGCCAAGAAGCCTTAAATATTTTGATTCCTAAGACTGGAGTTTCATCTAGGTACAACATAATGCATCCATATGTCAAAAGAAAAAAAGCATGAAGAAATAGAAGTTAGATTAATAGACTATTAAGGACAAAGTTTTGAGCCTTCCAATGATTTTGTACCAAATGAAAGTATCTTTGCAATCAACCTAAAACAGGAACCAAACTGTTAAAGTCTTCTGAGAAATTCCTTAGTTCTCACTGCAATTTTAAAGAGACCACAAATTATTGTGCACTTTATTCACTGTGAATAGGAACAAATGAATATCACCATTAGACCCGTTTCCCAAGTAGATGAATGTGAAAACACTGCTGGTGAGATCACTTTATGTATGCAAATTTAAAATTCATTTTACTTTAACTGTCAAGCATACGACTTTGAAACTCACTTTTTGCAAACTCTCATGCCAATAAAGCTGAATTACATAAATGTAGATTGAAAGTGAACAAAAAGGGAACACACAAAAAAATTCCATAATTTAAAAATATGAATGAGCATTTGACTCTGCCTCTACCAGAAAAAAATTCAGTCATCTGTGTCCTCTTCAAAGTCATGCCCTTAAAGGGAAACTGTGAAATTTCCAGTCAGCTATTCATTGTTCCCAAAAATGGTGCTGTATCATATACATTGTAAAATGTATACATTAATACAGCTAGTTTATTACTCCATCAGGTGTAATGCTCTTAGCATCATTCTTCTAATGCATAAGACACAGTGTACTTCTTCTTCCTTACAGTTTTCATTGGTAGTTTATATTCTTCAAGCACTTTTTAAACTTGATATCACACTACACCTCTGAAAATCCATAATAAACTTAACTGTGTCATTGCAATTGATATGCAGGCATACTGCATACAGCCAGCAGTAAATTTTTGCATCTAAGGATTTTCTCAGGCAATCTGTATGTTTGTCAACAGACATATTTAGAACCCAATTTTTTCATATCCAAGGGTATAGGCTCTGGAGTATAGTATACACAATTTTATACTTATTTGGTACATAGAAACATGAAATGCAGGTTTATGGATATAGACAGAGTGTTCCACTCTAGCTATTCATGAATGTAATGCACACACATCCAGAAATTAATATGCAAATCCTGGCTCCCTTGATGCTGTTGGCAGAATTCTTATCAACACTCACAAGGCCTAGTTTTCACCTGTGATTACTGACCAGTAGACAACGTTTCTGCTGGTTCAAATCACAAAAAGACTGAGGAGACACCTAAATCTTAAACAACTAAGGTTTTGAGGAGTCTGCGTCTTCTTTCTGATGGCAAATTTGAACAGTTCTCTTTTTATAGCTCAGTTGAAAGTCTCTAGAGCCTAGATGTATTTGCAACTCAGCATTCCTTTGGTTCCCAGTAAATAAAAGTGTACCCATTTAGATGCTCATCAATATTCAGAATAACTTTAAACGGTAGCCAACTTCTAATACGCCCCAAAGAGCAAGAAGTTACCCAGACGGTCATTTCCGAGTCCTAGTGTTATATGTGTGTTATCCCACTGGTAGTAGAATAACTAGTAACTAATGTATGCATAAACCGTATCACTTTTGTACCAGATTATTCCTGTAGAGATGTACTCTGCTTCTTTGATCACTTAGTGTGCAGCCACACACACAAAAAAACCCTGATGTAATTCAAAGAAAACGTTAAAGCCTGAGTCGAATACGTACCACAGTTCTGACTTTTTGTTCTTTCATTTCCATAGAATGGAAATGAAACTCACATAATGAGTGACCCTGAGCTTAAACCACTGTTTTCAGCTCCATGTTACAAACTTCCTACACTTTGGGGACATTCAAGATATATGAACTTCTTTCCAACACTGAGTAATATTGCCTTTGGGGCAATAAATGTTTTCCTATTCCTGGAATATTAGTTCTTGTGTCCCCCATTACTTTCAGCTGTGATGCCTCTGGTTTTGTACTATTCATAGTGCAAAGTCTTGATACAAAATTGACAGTTGACTGAAGTCAAGTTTAAATGACAACATATCTCATTCACATTCAGAGAGAAATCTTTTGATGGATGTTCGACTTGTATTAGAGTATTACTTCCATTCTTTATTTTCTATAACTCTTCACTGATCTTGGACCTACAGAACTCTTACAGAGATGATAATTTTCATTTCCGCTTTTGCAAATATTCCTGAGAGTGTGCAAACATTTAAAGATCATTACTGAATCTTTACCTAGTCCAATTACATATTCAGACCAGTGGGGTTTAATCTCATTCTGTGCTGGATTTTTTGTTTGGTTGGTTTTTCTTTTGAAAGAATGCGCAATTCATTCCTCCACAAATGCTGTACTAGCAATAAGCCAAGAGACCATGTAACAGACAGGGTTATATCTCCACTCAGTATTATAGACACCTGCAAATAATGTCCTGGAGCCTACAAACATCCAGGTAAATGTTATGCCTCACTTTCTGTGGCTCTGTTGTTTGAACTAACACCAAACATAAAGAGGACATTATCTATGTTCATGAGAAGAAGGAGCTGCATGAACACAAAACAAACAACAAACAAAAACCCCAAACACACAAACAAACAAAAACCCTGACTAAGCAGTATATTTTCAATTCTCATGTCATTGAATATGACAGTCAAATAGCAACACTATTCGGTCATCAAGTAAAACTTGCCTTCCTTACCTTCATCCCTCTGCATATCAGTGTGATAATTCAAAACCCAAAGTTGAATCAAACTAGACTCTGGCTTTAATGGTCCACTGATCCTAAAAATATTTGTTGCCTTTTGCATAGATGAAGAGATTACTGGAGCTTCAGCTGAAGTGCCATTCCACAGAGTTTGGTCAATATCTTCCCTCCTTTGTTGTTCCAGTTCTCCTTTCTTCTTCATAACCAGCCTTTATCAAGAGGTAAGCATGTGCCTCAAAATCCCTTTGGAATTATACACATTCTTCTGCCCTATGTTAGTAAATGCAGCTGCTTCCCAAAGACCCAGGATCCACTGTATCTCTCTATTCTAGTACATATCAAATAATTGTTTTGTTATTTTTTCTCCCTCTGCATGAAGAATCTGCAAGTTCCATAACACATTTAATCAGAAGGAAGTGTTTCTGAGAATTGTTTTTTATAGTCAATCTTTCGCTATGTTGGGGTTTTTTGATTTTCATGCAGTTACTGTAAATATTCAGTAAATCCTCCTCTAGAGCATGTCTCAGGGAGAGACACCACTACTCAACCTTATTTTCTCCTCCATCTATTTCTGCTAAATGAATTTTCCACTTTGAGATATTTCCATTTTCCTTGCGTCATTACAAGACAATTGTACATATGATGACAGATGCAATTTCTCTAATTTAGACAGAACGGAGCTTTGATCAGCATTCCAAATACATCTAACTGTTGAATATATAGAACTCCAAATTTTATTTAACAGCATAGACCAATCATCTCACACAGGGCTGATCTATCTTCAAAACTACTTTCCTTGAACCTACATTGGCATTTCATTAAACACTGGAAAGGAGCCTTTTCTGCTATTTCCTTCGTGCATTTAATATTAACATAAAATAAACTACTAAGCAGAGAGTGGTACTTAAGGTAAAGGGAGTACTAGACATTTATTTTTATTCTTTTGGGGGTTTTAATTCTGCCTCTGTCATGGATTTTTACCAAGGGATCATAAAAGATGACTTAACCAGGAAAAGAATCTAGTTGAAAAAATTTCTTATTAGCATGTCTAAATTTACAAAACCTCAAACATAAATTCTAATCAACATACCTAAAGTGACTGTGGCCATTTTCAAATGTTCCAATTAATTTCCCTGTGGGGTAGATGTCCAGTACTACAGACATTGAGGAAAGTTTTCCAAGCTTAGGGAGACATTCTGGCCACTTCAGTGAAGATGTACTGTCCTAAAAGGACAGAGACAAATTAATTAAATTTTCAATTTCAGAGCTAAATCCGGTTATAAAACATCTCAAAGGAAATTGAGATGTTGAACTAAAAATTCTGTTTTTGATCTGTGTTTATCACCTATTACAAGCTCCTACCTTGCTACATTCTATCTTGTGAAGTTAATTTTATTCATCGCCAAATAGCACATGTTCACTTCAGGAGAATTTAGAATGTTTTAATGGTAAACAAATAAGATTTGGTTTCACAGTTATTCTGGGATTTTTCAGTGAATATTCATTCAATTAAATTTCATTGATTCCACTTCATGCCACAATTTTTCTTTTTTTTCTGTTTAATTTCATTCTATTTTCTGTACTGTCTTTTCTTTTAACTTCATTCATTGATTCCTCATTTCATTTCCTTTCAGGAAAATTCTTAATTTCTCTGAAAGGAAATGAAGTCTTGAGATTTCAATGAGTATCATTTCATAAAGTTTCAGTCCATTTCCCTGCACGTTGTTTGAGCGCATCAAAAGAGAGTATTTTCCATGGAATTTTGGGGTTTTGTTCCAGTGTGTGTGGGCGGGGGTAAGGTCTACAGTTTAATATCTAGCATTTGGTTGGGGTTCTTTTCCCCTTGCCTTCTGGGCATTCTCTTTGTTAATAAACTGTTGGGTTTTTGTTTTTCACTTCATTCATTAGTATTCATTTCCTATTGGTGGAAAGGGATTGTTGGAACACTTTTAGAGACAACTCAGTCCAGAGTGTCTTCTCCTAAACTTGTCTCTAAACTGAGACAAGGCTGATTTTACTGCTCCCTTAGGGTTAGGCTTACACATGGGGTTAGGTGTTCAGAGCTCCAGGGACACTGCAGCTACAAAAGACATGCCAAGGGGATCACGGCACTGGCCCAGCATTGCTCCCTCCACACCTAGCCTCTTAGCACTACCCGTGTGCTGGGCACCTCAGATTTAGGCGCAACAATGTTGAGGTCTTTCTGGGATCACCTTTCCGTGTCTTTTCCAGCCCCATTGGCTAACTCTAACTCTAATTGCAGCTTGGCACTGTGGCAGCGGTCCTTTTTGCCATAGGCGGCACAGATTAAAAAGTGTGGAGCTGGCAATGATAACACTCTGCAGTGAGGAAAAGTCTTCATTTCATGAAAGGAAATGAAATCTCGAGATTTCAGTAAGTATCATTTCATTAAATTTCAATTAGTTTCATGGCAGTTCATTCCATTCAATTCCATTCCAGTAATAAAACTTTTCCTAAGTATTTTCATTTTTTTTAATTTTATTTCATTATATTTCCTTTTCTGTCTTTTCATTTAACTTCTCTCCTGCATCCTTCCTTTCATGAAATGAATGTCATAAAAAGAAATGAAATCTCAATATTTCACTATGTATCATTTCATCCTGTTTCCATCCATTTCTCTGCATTTTGTTTCATTCCATTCCATTTCATTGCTGCCACTTCATGCCAGAATTTTCTTTTTTCTTCCATTTCAGTTGATTTCATATTTCCTTTCCTCTCTTTTCCTTTAACTTCATTCCTTGATTCTTAGCTATGCAAATTAAATAACAAATCTTTTTTTATTTTCCTCACCTTAAGAAGATTTCTGCATTATGATAATTTATTAGAAGGCTTAAGAGAAAATTCTATTCTACAACTCTGTATTTTTACTATAATTTTTTTTCATTTTCTGAATAGCTGCATATTGATGGAAAGGGAAGAAGTCGTACTTTTAAAAAAGCTAAAATTAAAGATTCCGATTTCTCCAAATCTAATCCTTTTTTTTTTCCTTGTAAGAGCTAGTGGCCAAATTGTCTCCACATTTGAAAGTCTTTTCCACGACTTCACAAATGTTATTTTCAGTAATTAAAAAATGCCTGCAAGCAATTGGATTTGAGTTACAGACCATCTCCACAGTAGTCAAAAAGCACTTAGTGTGATCTGACTTCTAAGTTCAGAATAAATATAATCTTCAGTTCATTGTCAATTTGTCCAGAGCCCATGGTTGTGTGAAATCCAGTGGTAGGTTAAGTTGAACTCCATGACCTTAAAGATCTTTTCCAACCTAAACAATGTATGATTCTTAGAACACTCACCTCACTGCTAGCATTCACCTTTATTAAAATGCAAACCTTCACTTAAAATGGAGGAGAAATCAGACTAAACTAAAAAGCACATGACATGAAAATCCAGGTAGCTATTTTTTAAAGGAAATAAGTATTCTATATCACAAAATCAATTTCAATTGGATACTTATGCTTCAGCTGTTATCAAAACACTGGGTCTAAAATGATAAGTAATATCAGAAATAGAGGAAAAATCTTGTTATAGATAAAGGACAATAATATTAGGACATTATCTGTTTCTCATGTCTGTATTAAATTCCTACACACACTTTCATAGTTGAAATTCTGGTTTATTACTTCTCACCTATTTCAATAATGAGTTTATTTAAATAATCTCTCAATTTAAATAATTTAAATTTATCTCTCAAGTAAAATTGCTGCTATAGGCACTCACCTAGCTCAAAATACTTACATTAGCCAGCCACAGCTTTTACAGAAATCTCTCTAGTAACTGTTGGAGGTGGAAAGGGGAAGATCAGTTTTCATGTTTTTATACATTGCCATGCGTAATGCAATAACATTTTTAAATTGATCCTAACTTAGAACAATATTAAATAGAATAATTTAAAGTCTATACGAAAATGACATTAAAGTGCAACTGAAAGCAGCTTTTAAATGTCTTTTGGTTTTTTCTTTAAATTCCTGTGATCACCAGAAATATATTAGACCTGTGATAGGCTTTTTTGAACAGCTTTAAAAGCCCATTAACCTATAAATATTACAAGAAGCAGATATTTCTGAATAACTTGGTTATATTTCTCTAGGACTATAATCAAGCTCAGCTTTCTTCCTTATGATCATAATATTAGCAGGTGTTAGTTGCCTCAGGGAAGTACTGTCTGTTTCTTTGTGACTCTCTCCTTAAACTCACCATCTACAGAGAAGTGTATTTGCTTATAGAATAACAGAATTTCAACCCAGGTAAAGGACATCTGTAGAGAAATATATTGCAATCACCTTTGACTAGAGAAAAAAAAAAAAGAAAAAAGATTGTTTTGCAATTTTTAACGTCAGTTAAATTCACAAAATCCCAGGAAGGACATAAATTTGGAGCCACATAGCAAAGCATTAAGTGAGAATTTCTGGTTCAAAATGGTGTTTGTTTCATAAAAGTCACCATAATCAGAACCCTGGTCAATTTGATTTTAATGCTAAGCTGAAATCAACACCTCTTCAGACAGCTGTGTCAAATCACTACTCCAGTGCAAAAAGTTCAGCAAAGGTGTAGCATGAACACCCCTTCTCATATCCTATTTTTTACAAAATCTTTGCTCTTCTCACAAACCCAGATAAGACCCAAGTAAGCAAATCAACTACCTTGATTGACTCAACTTCTTCAGCACTGAAATAGGCAGTACGAATATGCCCATTACTGAGGATGCCTACATGCTGGCATATATTCTCCTCTGCTTCCACAGGAACCATGGAGAACAGGAAATGCCATTTCTTCAAACAGTGACTCTGCATACACATCCATTTCCTGTTTCTGCTGGCAAGCAAACAGCTTCAAAAATCCATTGTCAGGGATGGACTATATGGCTGCATAGCCCCATGTGCACCCTAAAAAAGATCACAGAATCACAGAATATATCAAGTTGGAAGGGACCCAAGGACAAGGATCATCAAGCCCAACTCCTGGCCCTGCACACAACCATCCCCAAGAGTCACACCACTTGCCCTGAGAGTGTTGTCCAAATGAAAATGCATTGGCAAGAAGTCCCAAACTGTACAAAGTATACTAGCAACAGCATGGGATTCCTTTTCTCTTTGGCCCCGGGGTATTGCCAATTTCAAAAACTCATGGCCAGGTAATGTTGCCATAAGTATTTCCCCAGCTTAGCAAGGTGAAATTCCCATTAGTAGGATACAGAGCAAGTTGGATATTGGGCAACTTGACTATGCTGCAAGACTGCATGTCACAATTCTTGTCAAAGTAGAAGAGGACATAAGCCAGCAGCAATCTAGGGTGATACGGCACAGTCTATCAATCCCTTCATACCTGCAGCTATCCCAGGAAATAATCATCCCAATAGAAGGAACAGTCACTGTTAAGGCCTCAGAACAGTTTACACATTACAAGACACCATATCTGTAATGTTTCTGCTGAAGCACAAAACTACCCACTACCACATAAGCCATCTAGTCAACTAGCAAATTCAGCATATGACAATATTTTGGCACACTTCAGAATTATGTATAAAACTCCATGCACTGTAATTCAAAACTACTACCACCAAGTTTCCTCCCCAAATCTGGCCCAATATCAAGTTGCTCAATATTCTACGATACATTATTTGGCATATTATGCAGGCAGAGGCATATGCATGAAGGGAAAATGTAACAGCATATTGTACCATCAAATATAGAGCATAATAAACTTTGTCAGCAACAATCATAGATAATCTTAGCAGCTACACAGTTTTACAGCTCCATAAACTTAAAATTTAGAGTAATTATTTTTTTCCCATAAAGTATGTTTGGAATTCACAACAATCCATGTTATTTCTGCTATTTTCTTAGTGTAAAGAGATACAAGATGCATCACAAGTAACATCACAACAAGCTGTGTTTGACAAATCACCAATCTTCCTCGATAAAACAAACAAAAAAATGCACAAAGATACACAGCTGCAAATATAGCAAAAATTCAATAAAAGGGCACACTTGCTTACACCCTTCAGTGAAGATATCTGGTGACATAAATCTGATTACAAATTTGATTTTACAAAAGCAATACTTGCCCTAATATATGAATCTTCCATGGAGCCATATAGGGGCCTTTACAGGGGGAGTAACCGACTACTATCACCAAGCCCTGTTCAGTCTCCTGCTCACCTACTTCTATCAACAGAACTGCTCAAAGTGGTGGCTGATTAAACTACCTTTGCTGTTACCACGGGTTTATTCAAAAATAACTACAGTTAATGACCTAATGTAAGCAAAGCAACTACATATATATGTATAGCAATCCTTCATCTTTTACCTGCACCATATAATCTCCATAACAGGCTGTTCAACAGGCACCCAGTTCTGTGTGGATCTGTATGCAGTGCTGCCCTCTAACCATTCCTCCTCCACATCCTCTTCATTCCCTCAGTCTCCTGCCTCTTCAAGATCCCTTCCAACCCAAACCATCCTATGATTCTGTGAAATATACTGAATCTATACACAAGGAATTCTATGAACCTCGGTAAAATATGCTGATTTAGTTGCACAAAACTTATAAAATTAAAGTGAAAAATTGAGCTTAATATTAACAACTGGAGTAGCAAGAGTAACTCCATAATAAAATGAAAGTCCATAGAATTAAGGTATTATCTCCTGCTTAATTGTGTGTCTGAGCTGTATGATCATGGTTCCTAACAAATGTGATTATCAGCTGCCAGAATGATAAGCATTTTGTCAATTCTGCATCAGTCCACTAACCACAAGTGCTAGAAGCAGCAAAATTAAGAAGATGCAATAAAATGAAATGGACTTAACAGAATAAATGGTTTCCAGGATTGCTGAACCTACTACTCAACATACAAAATACTATCACAGCGTACTCTGCAGTGCATTATCTTTCTTTAGCTACAATTCTTTCTCCGTATCAAAAAAATATTCTGAACTAGGGACATAATTTCTCACTTCAGCCTAGAACTTTTGCCTCTAACCAGTGTGACTACCTGCAATCAAGATGGCCAAATATAAATATTTCAGGACAAAACACAATGTAATCTTTCTACCTTGTAACTGATAGGATGCTGTACAAAACAAAGGAAAAAACCCCAAACAAACAACAAAAAACCCCAAGAAATTTGAATGCTCTTAAAATTATTAAGAAGGTTGAATACTTTTACGCTCTTTTGGTATATTTCCAGGATGATAATTTGAATGGGGAACTCTACAGCCATCTCTGCCAGTCTTTCAGAAAAGAAATTGGTCAGGCTTATTTTATAAGCCTCCCTTTTATATCCCTACACAAATGTTTTAGAGACAGTTAAAGGTTTCATAAAGGCCCAAGATATTGTTCTCCACTACCATGGAGAAAAAAGTTTCAAACTTTTCTTTTTAATTTTAGCTCAAGGAAGTAAGCAAGAAAATGTTCATCAGCATCAAGGTCAAAACTCCAGACTCTCCCAGAAGGAGTATTCTATTCCAGGTTGACCATCATCACATCAGGTATCTTAATTTTTAATATATTTCAATAAAGCCTTTCAGAATGACACAGCTTTCTTTTCTGCTAACAGTTACTGTTCAGAATTGCCAATAATCTATTCGCAGAGAGTAAACCATGTTAAGCTTGAAACAACCCCTTGTTTTTAGGTCTCCATTAACTTCTAAATTGTTACTAAAGTACTGTGAAATCACCTCTGTGTTAAACAGAAGCAGTATTGCTTTAGTAAAACTTTTTTCCCCCAATTTTTATGCCTACAAGCATGATTTGTTTTATATAGATGTTTCTGCATTCCCCACTCTTTAACAAGCGCCCACAAGTGAATAATACTCTCACTTTCTCCTTTACTCCTGCTATCTGAACTAAGCAGAATACTGAGGGTTATTTTATCTGAAGTATCACTTGGATTTGTTAACTCAGGTAGAGCAAGAATCAACTGATCCTAAGCATATACTAAGAGTTTTTTTATTTCCCCCCAAAAACCCCCAGTGAAATTGGTGGTTGGGTCTGGAAGAAAAATGTGTGAGGGCCAGGAAAGGTATTTGATGCACTAAACTATATTAATGCTAGTACAATTAGGAATTTAATCCCCACTTTAACACTCAAAAGTCAGGAAATACAAAGTTGTGGTTCCTATAAGTGTCATAACTCATGCTCTTGCATACATGCTTTATTTTGTATTACACCCTGTTAAATTTCTAGGAACTATGCTGGTAAGTTATAGTTGTTTTTCAAGTATTAATTTGAAATTCTTGACTGAAGAACATGAGGGCATTAAAGAAACATTCACCAGTGTGTTACAGAACTACAAGCCTGTCTTATCTCTGCAAACAAATTATATGTAAAAGTTGGTGGGTTTTGCTGGAGCTTTACTATACTGTAAATGCCATCAGAGCTAACTAGCAGAATGTCCAGCAAGGATCAGCACTCTACATAAATCAAAAACTCCTGTGGTTTGAAGTGCATTAGCTGGACAGGAGTTACTCAGTAGTCAAGGTAGGGAAGGTTTAGTTCTTAAATTTCTACATGTTGATATGTCATAAAAACTAAAGAATTGCAGATATGCACTTGAGGGAAAAGGAGTGGTGAAAAACTATTCAATCTTCTTTGACACTGAAGTGGACAGAGAAGGAACTAATCTGAAAAACTAAATCATTACATTTGTGGTTCCACACATACCTGCAACATGTCTCAAGAGAGAGCAACTTTCAAGCCTGTTAAGCTCAGGAAGTTGCACGTGACTTTTTAAGCAGAAAATTATTTACTGTATTTTACAATATTCAGTAAATGTTCACTTTCTTGAAATTTAAATAAAGGTAACTTTTCAGGAAACTCAGGATACTGCTTAAACTTTTAGTCGTCGACAAATAATATCTAATAAAGTTATGCAACACCATTTTTTATTTTCTCCATCTTCATCTAATTGTTGCTTTCCAGATAGTATTATCTTATTTTAACATCCTTCACAAGCCATTGACTTGAGTAGTTTCTTTATAAATGCGTTTGCTACCTCTCAAATGTCAGAACTCTCTAAGCTTAAAGTCGTTCACAGGAAAGACGTACATTGTTTCTACCATACTTTAAGCCCATCCTAATATAACTAGAAAACGGAACAGGAGCGTAACACTAATCTCATATTAAAGCATGCACAGCCACAGGCATTTAAAATCATTGTCATGCTATACCACAGGAAGAGATTCCAAATCACACGACTTCTTGCTATATTTAACACATTTCTCAAAATATTCCTTTTAGCTCTGCTGTCTCTTTCTTTATCAGTCATCCTGCAACAGGATTTGGTAATGCCCCACATTTAAGCCATGTGGCATAAACTGTCCATTTTACATGTTTTAGAAGGAAACAACTCTAACATGAGTAGGAGATCTCCAGACTCCAGAACACTGGCACCCTAACAAAAAATATTTCCCCCAAAATCCTCTCTCCCTCAGAAAGACATGGTATCTTCAGAGTCAACAGGTCGTGCTCTCTTTGACGTTTTTATTTCTCTCCAGCTGAAGTGGGTCAGCTACAGAAGAATCTGATTTTCCTTTGAGGTTTTTGGCAGTGTGTCTCAAGCCCTTCTTGTCAAAACACAGAGAAATCTGGAAAATAGAACTCTTCAAGTTTCAATATCAATGCAGATTTAACAAACTTAATAATTACACTTCATAATTTTGTGTTTGAATTGTGGGGTTGGAGCTCCTGAGCTGGCAATGTTATAAAATGCTAATACTTAACCCTGAATATGTCAACACTCAGAAAAGCAAAAGATTTATTTAAAATAGCACTGGTTGCCAGTCAGCTCCAAAAAGAGGCTTGACAGACCTGTCCCTGGCATACAGATGTAATTTGCTACAATGCAAGAAACTTAGTCTTTAGCTCACCCCTCAGAAATACCTTCAGAACCAAAACAGCCTCTAGAATCAAAAGCAGGTTTTGCCCATCTGCAATGACCACAATGCTTTGAGCAACTTCAGCTTATGTGCTGTGTTTTCTAGCAACTCTCAGCAGGCTGGTACACAAAGCAGCTAGATCCTGGGCCTTAATGACCTTCAAATGACTTTACCAACACCCAAACTCTTGAATTTGGCCTGACTGCAAAGATTAGCACTTGCCCCTGATAAACACAAAAGGAGAATAGAAGTACTTGAGCCTGTACCATGTGCTTAATAACTTTCCCATTTCCATATACATTTTAGCAAAGTAAAGAGAACATAACCCTTTTGAATGGTCCTTGCAACTGTTTAATTTTTATTATTATTATTATTTAGTCATCTAATTACAACTCTTTTTTCAGCCTTGTCTGTGAACTTACAAGCATTCTCCATTTCTCTGTCCACATATGGTGCATTCCCTGCCTTACTGTATTGGGGCTCCCTTGAGAGCAAAGCCTCCAAGCATTGCTACAATGCATTCAGCAACAAACCCAGCAGGATACTAACAGGCTGTCTTCATTAACCTTTGCTGATTGAACTGTGCTTTTGTATTTGCACTCTGCATATTTGTGATGTCTCATAAAGATTCATAATGGGAATTTTAATGGCAAAAGAGCCTGTATACTAAATTGCTTATGCACTGAAAAGGAAGAGCGGCTGTAAGAAACAGTAGACTTTTTTATTTTTCTCTCGTCAGAGCAGTGCCAGCACTTGAAAGGGCAAACTGAACACAGGAATGGATCAATAGAGGAATGGCGCAGATGGTTATTAATGTGGGGAAATGGCTATCTGGGCACAGTAACAGAAGCTGCATTCACCAGGTATACAAAATAAAAGGCAACATGTTCTGAGAGAAAGCCATCACAGGGCATCAGTACTGGCTGATGAGGTACGGAGAGTCCAGTGTGACATATGCCTTTCTCAAAACGTTGCTGTCCCTCACAACACACCACGCAAACAAGTGAGAAAGCTGAGTTGTTACCGACAGAGGTAACTTTTGAGGTTAAGTACCTTGTCTTAAACTCTGTATCAGATTTTTCAACTTATTGCATTCATAAAAGCTGGCTAGATGAAATTCAAAGTAATTTTTAAGCCATGAAGAAGGATGACTTCAGGGCAACTTAGAATTTTATATATTTTATACATAAAACCGTAAAAATCTCTTTCTGACTTTCTTAAGCAAATATCCCCTACAAGTTAGTCTCTTAGTTTCTCACCTTCTCAGTGTGATAATGAAAAGGCTGTGGGTTACAATGTAAATTAATTAATAATATTTGATTATTTTGATACAAAAGAAAAAAAAGTACAAGAGTTACAATACAGTTCCAAGACATGGTAAACAATAAGGAGAGAATTACAGTCAAATGAACATAAAAGCAAATTTAAAATAACTACGTTAATACAAACAAGGAAGATAGTTTCCAAGCCATCAAAGATATGTTCTGTGGGTCAAAAAACATGATGATGAGTTAGCATCATGTTAGCATTTATATTAAAAAAAAAAAAAAAAATAACAACAAAACAAATTTTGATAGTCACTCTTTTTATTAGGCATTGGGTAACATTCTAGCTTCCATTTCAAGGAAAAAACTCAATAGCTACTCTTAGCTGGAAGCAGCACCTTTGCCTCAGACCATGAGGAAAATTAAACTACAGCCCTCCTTCAGTTTAATCAAAGACTGAAGAAGCCTAACCGCGATGTGCAAGTGGAGGAGAAAAGGTATAAGCACATAAAGTCTGCAAAACCTAGGGGATAGAGACAGAATTCAAGCTTCAATAAATATTTGCTATTTCTGCTTTGCTGAAACAAAGCAATCCAAAACATTAGCAATTCATGTCATGTTCCTGCACTGAAGTACCCTTCTAAGCAAGGGTTCCATAACTCATCAATAAACATGGAAGAGTAGACTTACAGAAATTTAGCCATGACATGTTCAATAATTTCACTGGAATCAAGCAAATCTTCAATTATCCTTAAGAATGAACGGAAAAAAAGAGAAAAAGCTCTCAAGGGGTCAAATGTTTTAAAGGCTTTGCTCTACACCATGGTGTGGAATACAAAAATATTAAAAAATTGTAGTCTTTTTGTGGTTGTTTCTATAATCTTTGTACATTATATGAATAGTTAGTAAATATTATTTTCATTAAAACTGTACTGTTGAGGAGGAAGGACCATACTTTCTGTTAAATACAGTTCTTCATAGATGAAAAAGATTACAATCATTTGTAACCAGTGATCTGGAATGTTGTTTCTCTTTCATTTCAAAACTCAGACAGGAATATTTAAGATTTAAATTACCTCTTGGATGATACTTTGGGCTTATTAACGCTGGCCCAGCCCCCCCCACACACACCTCCCTCAATGCTGTTAAAATTGATTCATTAATTTTTAATCTAAAAACAATTAATGTAGGATGTGAAAGGTTAAGCTTGAAATAAGGTGTGATACAAAGGGGACAAAAGGCACCCTGATGAGAAGCAGACTGGCGCTGATCTTTTGCAAGCCAAGTGGAGATGTTGTTGTTCTGCTATGGATGAAGGGGCTCATTATCCCAAAGATAATTGCCCAGATGCCACACCAGTGAGGTCACACGAAACATGGCTGTGATTGCTGAACCAGTATTGGAACAAATTAACAGTGAAGGCTGCAAACAGCCATTTTGTACAGACCTCCACTTAGATGCATAGAGTTCCCATCACATCAGTGTTAAGCATTAGGTCACTCGCTTTTAGCTGCTGAGTGAAAACATCATCCCACACGTCAGAAGAATAAACACTTTGGTGTTACTTTTATGGCTTTAAAATTCATCCTTTCAGTCATCTTGTACCTATTAAAATAATAAAAAAAAAATTATCCCCATATCAGTTAATGATTTGGCTTGTCTTTTACTTAATGCAGAAAAAAGCTGTATCACAAATTAAGAGTAAACCTGAAGTTCTAAAAAGGGCTAAATCACACTAAGGGGAAGCAACATTTTAACTTTCCATCATGACTACTTTTTCTGCTGTCTCTCATTCTGGATTATATTCCTTAATTAATCAGGTGAAAGCATGAATTGAGACCTCTTGTATCGGGTGCTTTCAGAAACCGACCTATTTTTTAGCCACACGTACTTTACAGGGGGATTTTAGTATTACAGCATTAAAATCTACACTTGCAAACTTACGGGCCTCTGCAGACTCTCCCTTGATTTTATTGGCTATTTCAAGATAAGCACACACAGCCATCCAAGTGGAGGTCACTGAAGCAACAGGATTTTCCATGCCAGCAGTAGGTAGGCCAGATAGGTAGTTTTTAAATAGTATTTTCCAGATGTTTTAATTTCTTCCAGCTTCTTCAACTGACATCTGCTATGTTCTTAATGCCTTGAAAAGCAGCAATTGAAACTTGATAATTCTACATTTCTAGAACAAAACTGAGAGAAATTTCAACTTTTTGCCCTTGTGAATTCAAGTCAAGCTTAGTATATCTTTATAGCTAAGAAATACTTAATATCTTTTAAAAAGTTGGGTTACCTTGGAAAAACATTAGTATGCTTTGCCTTAGAAAGTTGGTTACATTCAATCAGAACAATCAGAATAACTTTCTAAGAGAAAGTGAATTATTCTGGGTTTTTTTCCTTTTTACACCAAGGGGAAAAAATTTTGCTTTTGAGTTGTTTTGAGACAGTACCTGTCCTACTTTTCTTTTCCTCATTTCACTCACTGAACCGAAAAAAACAGCTGTCTCAATCCCAAACTGCTAGCTTTATTCTCTGAATCATTTAACCATTGCAGGATCTCTTTCCCAAGACTGATGCCATACATACACAAGGAACGTGTACAAGCCTGAATCTCAAAACGGGTAAGGTTGGAAGGGACCACAGCGGGTCACATCCGGTCCAACCTCCCTGCTCAAGCAGGGTCATCCCAGAGCACACAGCACAGGATTGTGTCCAGATGGTTCTTAAGTATCTCCAGTGAGGGAGACTCCACAACCTCTCTGGGCAACCTGTTCCAGTGCTCAGTCACCTGCACAGTAAAGAAATTCTTCTTCACATTCAGGTGGAACTTCCTGTGCATCAATTTCTGCCCATTGCCTCTTGTCCTATTGCTCAGCACCACTGAGCAGAGCCTGGCTCCATCCTCTGACACCTTCCCTCCCTTCAGACACTGACAGACATTGATGAGGTCCCCTCTCAGTTGTCTCTTTTCATGGCTGAACAGGCCCAGCTCCCTCAGCCTTCCCTCATAAGAGAGATGCTCCTGTCCCATGAGATGCTCCTGTCCCATAATCATCTTTGTCACCCTTTGCTGGACCCGCTCCATGTCTCTCTTGTCCTGAGGAGCCCAGAACTGGACACAGCACTCCAGATGTGGCCTCACCAGAGCTGAGCAGAGGGGCAGGATCACCTCCCTTGACCTTCTGGAATGCTCTTCCTAATGTGCCCAAGGACACCATTGGCCTCTTGGCCAAAAGGGCCCTGCTGGCTCATGGACAGCTTGTTGTCCACCAGGATCCCCAGGTCCTTCTCCACAGAGCTGCTTTCCAACAGCTCAGCCCCCAGCCTGTCCTGTGCAGGGGGTTATTCCTCCCCAGGGGAAGGACCCTGCATTTGCCTTGGTTGAATTTCAGTTTGCTCTTCTCTGCCCATCTCTCCAACCCGTTGAGGTCCTTCATAATGACATCAAATGTAGAGAGGCCTGCATTCACCTAACTTCCATCTGTGCTCTGCTTTACTCTTGCCTGCCACTTGGAATTTCTGCCATTCCCTGCAGCTTTAGAAATCCTTGTTTCTTTTCAGAAGGCTCATGTTACACCAAGGCTCATGCAATATTTCTTCTCTTAGCCAGTGATGTTAAGTTCAGTTTTTGGTTTGGATATGCCTTTTTCCCTGTACCTTCTCTCTAGTCTTTTTGTCAGGTTTGTGTATCATAAATGTGTATCATTTGGGCTAAGATTGCCTAGTTTTAAAATCTAGCCATGCACTAAATATGTATATTATACGTACCAAAATATATACATGTATTTAAGGGAGTGTCACTTTGGATACTCTTTACAGTTATCTGCCAGGTTTTTCTGACCATATGAAAGTAATCAACAGCTTCCACTATTTGGAAAAAAAAAGTCAAAGGCAAGTAGTATAAATGGTTAGTGATAGCAAAGCAAAAATACAAAGAAATCCAAGAATGAACCTCTGGGAACCTATAACAGCTGTCATAGAATGGCTGTAAATGGGTAAAACCTACCTGAAAAAAGATACAGTGATAATATTCGTAGGGTCTGCAAGAGAGCTCCATACAACATAAATCTAGTCTGAGAAAACTTACAAAGATTAAGAATAGCTATTTTGAATACATGGTAGGTAGCAGGGATTCTTTTGGGTATCTAAACCTGGAAATGGCAGCTTTCAAACAAACCCCTAACTATAAAATTGTCATTGTCTTCTTTTGCACATGTACATGTATTTTTATGCCTTTGCTTTTTCCACAATTCAAAGACTAATTTCCAGGGCAAAACGTGTGAGAAAGGCAAAAAAACAAATGCAGGATTCGTTCAGGCTCTGCTCTAATTCCAGTCTTGAGATCCCCTATCTCACTAAAATTATTCTGTATGTTTGAGCTTTAGTGGTTCTGGAGATTTTAACTTGATATAGATAAAAGACAGAAGAAGAGGGCAAACTGAAGGTCTGACATAGGGGACACTATACTGACTTCAGACTTTTAAATGATGATTCAGTGCTTGCCAGTCCAACTTACTAAATAATTTCTAGCAAGAATCTAATCTACTCATATACTGCTCCAGAGTGCACGTGTGATTCATAAAGACCTGAACCTTTTGAAAAGTCTGCTTTTAAAAAAGTTGTTTTCATTTTCTTATGGAAGGACTCAAAATGTTTTAATCATTGAAGCAGCCTTCTGAAAAGAAATCAAGTTTGGGTTTAAAGATATAAGAATATTGGCTATGCAAAGCTCTAGGTTTTACCTGTTTTCATGTTATTTTGTATAACATTACACCACTATAATCTAATATTCTGTTATGGTGTCACAACACAGGAAAAAAGTCAGAGCAAACTGATTACAGATCAGCAGGAACACAGGAGCTGAAAAGTCTTTACAGCATATATTCATATGTAATGTATATTGAAAACTTGAAAATACTGGAGTCCTGGATTTGCTTGAAAATGAGAGCAAACATTTTAAAGGTGTATCAGTGCAATGTATAAAGAACCTCCAAAGCAGACAAGACAGGAATAGGAAGGAAAGGAAAGATTTTCAAGTTTTCACGTCAATGCATCTCTAGTAACAGCTAGATAAGGTAGACTTGCAGAGAAACAAGATGGAACACAACATAGCTACTTTTAAGGGGAAATTTGGAGTGATTCATTTTTTTATCAGTAACAGAAATGAAAGTGACAGTGCTGTGATGCTAGGCAACTAAACACTAGTGGTCTTACTTGATCAAGCGTGTGCACACTTTGGTAGAACCACTGGAGAGCAACAAAGATGGGGAACAGAAGGTCTATTAAAAGAAAGAAGGCAACATGGCCCCGTAGAAACTGAGCAAGAGCTTGACATTCTCTGCTTCCAGTACCTGCAGTGCAGATAGATGCTTATATTTGTTGGAACCCTGGGCTTAGATCATTTCAATCTTTCAGTGTTGACAGATAATAATTTTCAAAACCACACTGCATCCGTCCCAAGGCCTCAGGAAAGGCTTCCCAAGTTATGGGATAACACTGAGATTGTAGCTGTGTAATTAAAGTTATAGTTATGTCACTGGATGGAACATATAGAGATGTAGAGAATTTAGGTTTATGGAATATAGTAATATAGATGTATGCAACAATATGGAGGATTTTGGGTGTGGGTTTTCACTTCTTCTTTCTTCTTCACAAATCTGGGTGTTTTGTTATTGAGTCAAAAATCCCACAGTGCAGGCCACAAATAGTTAGTTATTATGTTACAAGTAAAAACAATTTACTTGGCAATTCATAATTGAGCAGATTAGAGTACAACTGGTCTTGGAAGTTAGAACTCGGGGCCATTTTCCACCTTGTTAACAAAGAAGCACCCTCCATGCAGCTGTACCATAGATAGAATATAATAAACAAATTAGAAGAAAAGCCTGGCATCTCCTGTGTCATACTCTGAACTCTGAGCAAAAGAACTCGAGAGAAAGAAAAGAAGCAGAGATATTAATATATATTCTTGACAACTTACCTTTTAGCACTGTGATGACAGAAGTTTGCTACTTCTACAGATGGTAAGGTTGGAATCTTTGAAATAATTAAACTTACAGCCATTAGTAATTTAATAAAAAAATAATATAAATACATCTAATTAATTAAAATAAATTTAAAATTTAATAAATTTAATAAAAATAATTATACCTACTAGGTCTTATAAACCAAGTCCACAGGTATAAAACATACAACTGTTATCTGTCCCATCAGAAGGTGAACGAGGCTATATAAACTACAATGACATCTTTTAGCCTCCTCACACTACACTGACATGCCTGTTCTGAACACCTACCATAAAGTTGGGTTAGTAGTAAGTAAATAAAGAGGTGCTCTGTTGCTTCCCAACAGTATGACTATAAATGTGGTGTTTCTGTCCATCATATATATTTTACATTCATTCTCTATAGGGTCAAAATATGATCCAATATATGGTTCCCTGGTTGAAGTACCTTAATGATACTTTACGTGAATGCTGAAGACAATACTGAAACACACTTCCGTATGTCTGCAGTGTAAGAGTCTGTTGTGCTGCAATGTTTGGATTACAATTTAGGTAAGCATTAGTAAAGATAGTATTACAGTTGGCAGAACATTTGCTGCACAAAAAGAGTACTTTGAATAAGAATATGCAAGAAATCATACTGAATTATACTGGAAACAAACTCACTCCAAGGAACTATCAGTATAGCACAGCCACGGGAATGAAAGTCCATTTGTATTCCTGCTTGGCTAGTTTTGGAGAACTTGAACAACTGTAGGTTTATATTTATAGATAAAATATACTGTTCAACAGCAGTGGTTCATGGTAGCACATAGAATCTACTAATGAGGATTTTACTGTTTTATTGCATGCTGCTTGAAATATGGTTTCTGTTTACTAAAGAGGTACAAAATTACAAAAGGTTAGGAAACTATTTTGAACTTAGTAAAAGAGGCTGATAAAGATGAAAAGGCTGATAAAAAACAGATGATAAAGCAAATTATCATGGAAAAGTGGCAGCTAATTTTTTTTTTTTTTTAAAGGTAAAAAAATTTAAAGCTCCAGAACTTATAATAGCAAGCATAATGGTAAGCCACTAGAGCATTCTGGGTCCAAGTCCTATAGCAGCAATAAGTGCTTACCACAAGCTATCCCTAAATTGTAGAATGCAGTCATGTGGATGCTCTATGATGGCAAAAGCATGCACATCTGGAGTATGACCTTGGTTTATTAATTTTTTCCTGGTTTTTTTTAGGCTGAATATACCATATATTCTCTCTGAAATTCACCATCCTTCTCTGTCCTCTCCAATTCATGCAGCAAACAACAACCACCCTTCTACCTCACCTCTGTCATATGTTGTGGCCTGGCTCTCCCACTCTGCTCACAGAGACAGCAAGATTAGCTGACATCTTTAATGGACAGTAAATTTAAAGTATTTACTCAATTTACACTATTTATTCTTAAAAAATTTAAGTATCTTTGACTCAAGACTCAGGCATCGTCTCTGAATGTATCAGAACACCACGGTATTGAAGGGTTCTTATATAGTACAGAGAAGTAATAGACCAAACCAGAACTGCTACAGAGGTGCACTTTTTGGCAACACTACTAAACTGAGCAATTTTCTAAACTTTCTTTGACACTGCTGATCTTGGGAGCAGGGACTGGGGGAAAGGGGAGACAGAAATTACTCCTCAGTCTCAAAGTTAATTCTATGACATCCTGAGACAACTGTGCCTATTTCTTTCCTAGGATATTTGTTTCCCTGTGAAAAATTGATATATTTCTATCCCAACCTGTATGACAGGTACATGCACCTGAATAGGGTAAAAGTTCAAGAGGGATTCAAAAGCCAGGAAATGGATATCAAATATATTTCCATCCTCTGTGTAACTGGTTCTATAGCACTTTAAAAAAAAAAAAAAAAAAAAAAAAAAAAAAAAAAAAAAAAAGAAGAAAAGAAAAGTAAAAAGAACCAACAGAAAACACCAAGTAACCCTAAAACAAGCCTTCCCAGTTTTCCTGAACAGTGATAAAAGCAATGAGATCAACAGTGAGGTTTCTGAGAAGCAATCTGGCATTTCAAAAGAATCCCTTGTTCTGCACAGGACATTGGTCTTCTTGCACAGCAGAATATAGAAGAATATACCTTTTTTGGCCTGAGAAGCTTCCAGGTTTTTCCAGAACCACAGCCTGCTTAATTTCTATGTAAAATTAATTGTGGTAATTGAATCCAAACTAGTTTCTTTTACAACACCTCAAGGAAAAGAAATGAATGTAGCACCAACCACTTTATCCCTGATACAATTCAAATTGCGTTCCCTTCACTGGTGTTTGGTTCTCCCACTACCCATAACACTCACTATAATTTTCAAACCATGCCGTGCAAATCCAGGCTCCATGCTTAGGTTACCAGTGATAATGCAATCTGATCCAAAGCAGCCCTGCCTCAGACAGCCCTCCTTTGCTCTTCCCTGAACTCTTTCCTCTTTTCCTCTTTTGCCCGTGCTCACTTCAGGAAGCTCAGCGCACTGCCAGTCTCAGTGATCAGTACTGGAGGAGGTTTGGAAAGGCTGTATGTGGCACCTGGCAGACACTGACTGGTATATCCACAGCCTGGCTGGAAAGAGGAAGAGACAAGCAACACTCAAGGAAATTAACTCAGTCTGCCCAGCTATGTAAGTGCCTGTTGCCCAGGGTATGCTCCTTTACATGAATCACATTCTGTCCTGTCTTTTTTGTTGCTAGGACTGATTAAAATTCCTTTCCAACTCTTCTTCACTCTTCTTTCAAATCAAAGTCATCTCGTAATAACCTCAGCAAATGCTACCACCACACTGCAGCTATTTTTATTTCAGACAAAGCTATTTGCCCATTTCATTCCAAGTAGTTTCACAGTAATGGAAACGCCATTCAGAGATGAATAACTTAATCCTTTCTCTTAACAGCCTTCCCTATCTCTTCCATTTGATTTGGTGTCTTTGCCAGCTCAGTATATGTTTAACAGATATTTCTTGGTGTAAAGACCTTATTTGCTAAAATATTTGTACAGTAGTTAGGCAAAATTATGCTTTTTTAACTGCTTTCATTTCAAGGATAATGCTGCAGACAAGAAGATAATTTAAGTCATTACAGCCTGTCAACCAAGATCTGTTCCCTTTGACTTTTCAGGTGATTACACTTTTTTAATATTTTTAGTGTAAATATATAGAGAAATAAATGGGATTAACAGCATAAAGCAATTGCTGATTTTCTAATATCTAAAGTAATGAGTATAGAGGACAAGAATGAGATGGTTTATTTTAAGAAAGGCTATCCAATATAATTTTTTAAAATATGAGTATACTGCAATTTACTGGACAGCCTAATCTAATTCACATTAAGCTTTTATTAAAAGGTATTAGTATTTTAGAATTTAGTCCTTCTGAAAAAGTATGATACTGGTATGATGGTATGATACCTGAATCAGTCACATGTGTGTCTGTCTTGTGCACACTGTAGAATTTAGAAATCTAATTCAAGGAGAGATCTGCTCCATTTGGTGTCAGACTTCTAACACAACTCCATGCAACACAAGTAGGCACACAACAATCGGCAGCTTGTTCCAGAAACTCCTAGGGGGACAGCTGGCTTTGTCTTACCTTCCCACGCAAATGTTACAAAAAATAACTACCAGTATATGCCACGTGTTTATCTGAACACCAGAAATACACATACATGTACGTTAGCTTAAAAGGAATGTTTAAGGTGTCTTTGTGGATAATTTCATTCTTGTGATCTCCCTGTCATAAGGGCATCACAGTTATCAGGTGATACCAAGGTAATTAATTCCACAAATTAACACTGCTCTGTCTGTTTCCTATTCCTAGGTCAGGCCAGCTAATTCATATCCCCTACCTTTTTTCCTCCTGGAACCCGCAGAAACTTACTTTTGAACATCGAACTGTCTGGAATGACAACTTCACCCAATCCAATGACCACATCTCAAGACATTCTTGCTGTTCATAGCCTTTCTTTTCTATTGCAGGTACTTCTAGACTAATTTTTATGGATTAAGGGTAGCAACCAGGATCCCAAAAACATACCAAGGTTTGATTTGATTTGCCTTCATTGCCTCAATCTATATCTGCAATTCCCTGCTCACACAGACATCAGTTGTTTTCTTTGGGGTTTTTTTCTCATTATGGAGCCATTTTTTGTTTTCAATTTGCCAACAAATGTCACAGATGATAAACCACACTTCACTGTCCCCATCCTGTAATTTAGCAGAGTTAAGAAAGGAACACAGGCTGAACCTACATACTCCTTTAGTAGGCAGTCAAGTATTTTGAAGTCCTTTTCCACCAAATTATTATGTATGAATTCATAGACTTTACATGATACACCACTACTTCACTGCAACCTAATAGACCCCTGACTGGTGCATTCTCTGATACTACTACAGCTCTTTCCCATGAGGGGCCCAGTTTTTTGGAAACAACTTGGTAAACTTTAAAAGCCTCCATAAAGTCATTCTTTAGTTGTAGAAAGGACATAGCATCTATGATGATTCGGTCATATCGTTTTCACTCTTAAGGGTCCTTCCTGCATTATTTTTAACCTCAGCATTACCACACTTAGCAGTCACAAATACATTTTCACATAAACACATTTTTTGCTTTTTACCTCACTTCTTTTAAACATTTCTGTCACATGTTTCTTTTTATGATAGAGAAGAAGCTACCACAAATACATTTGTACAGGTAGCACTGCCAGAGTACATTAAGTGCTCCAAAACTGGTCACATACAAGACTTCTACCAAACAATCTTGGTGTTTGTTGTAATACAATGCTTGCAGATATGATAGAAAACAAAACACTACTTAAACTGCATTCTGATTTTTTCCAGAGAACTTCAACTCTGTATGGGTCTCTTCTTGCTCTCATTCTTCTTCTCAGATTTTTTTTTCAGTTTGTTTTATCCCTTTATGGTGTATGGGCCAATAACCACCTAGCCACAGATTGGCAGAGGGGGTCTATTTCATTCAGTGTCTGTGTTTTAACCTCTCAGCTTTTGACCATCAGGGCCTCTGTGCTTTAAAAGTCTATCGAGCTGGCTTACAGCAGGATAGTTATGATGCAGCCCTGTCACCTCAAGCTGATTCACTAGCACCCATCCCCTGACATTACAGGTATTAATGCACGGCTGCACCCAGCAGAAACAGAGAATTAGCACTACTTCCGGTGACTTTTGGATCAATTTAATCAGACTAACCATATGGGTCATTTCAGCTCTCTTCTCAAACCTGTAATAATTACTGCTTTTGAATCAGTCATTGCCAGCTAACTGCACTGAACTAGAGTTCTGTGACTGCCTCATAATTAATTCTCTTTAAAATAATTGTCATTTCTGAGTAAATAACAATCAGGATCAGATAGATGAAAAGAATTTTCCCTTCCACCCCCCAATTACAAGCATTAAAAAAAATACTGGATGTATCTTTGGCACAGCTAGCTCAGAACAAAAAGTTGGAACATGTTACCATCTATAACAAACACCACTTGTTTATACAGAGCAAAGCTTTCTCAACCCAGAACTCTGTCTCATTCTTGAAGAACAGCTACCTCCAGCACAGCAATCAGCACCAGGTAGTTTCAGCCAAGTAGCATAAGGCTTTTTTACAAAGAGGAGGAGAGCCAGACTGAAAGGCACTTTGAAGGTAACACACCTGTCAACATGCAAAGGTTGCAGGCAGATTCAGAGACATCTTTGGTTTACATCTTGCAGCATGCTCCTATTTCATTAAATTAAACCAAAAACAAACAAACAAAAAAACAAACAAAAAAAACCACAAAGCAAACAAGGAAACCCAGGAATCTTCACCACACCAGCCTCTAAAATAGTAGCCTATCCCTGGCAGTAGTTGCTTCAAGTTTTATATTAAAGTTTGTCCACAAGCCCCTTTCTGCTGGCTCCCAACCAGCCTGAATGTGCGGCATGGAGAGGCTGGGGCTGGATGGGGTGGCTTGGCAGCATCCTGGCTCCAGAGGCACCCACACCCATAATATGACCTGTGTGTTAACCTAAGGCAGAGCAGGGATTTGAGTTCTGTTCCCCTCACCACATCAATCAGGTATATAACAAAAAAGGGTTTCACAGAATCATAGGAAGTTTTGGGTTGGAAGAGACCTTAGAGATCATCTACTTCCAGTCCCCCTGCCATGAGCAGTGACACCTTTCACCAGACCAGGTTGCTCAGAGCCCCACCAGCCTGGCCTTGAACACCTCCAGGGATGGGGCGTCCACAGCTTATCTGGGCAACCTGTTCCCGTGCCTCGCCATCCTCACAGCAGAGAACTTCCCCCTAATAATCTATTCTAAACCTCCTGTCATTTAATGTGAGCAGTTTAAAAATTATAAATATATAACAGTATGTATTTTTATCCATCTGCGTGTACGGTTTGACGCAGAAGCCGCCCAGCAGCTCCTCACGACCAGCGGGGCTGTCACGCCGGCGGCCTCGGAGGGCGGCGGGGGACGCTGCGCTGAGGCGCCTTCCCGCAGCGGCTGCCGCCGTTCCTGGGGGCACATCGCCACCTAGCAGCGGCCCCGCAGCCTGCAGCGCCCGGCAAAGCCACCGAAACGGGGCTAAATCGGCCATGCGAGCACCCCTACCCTGCCCCGCTGTGGGCCGGGGCGGAGGCGGGAGGAAGGGCAGGGTGGCAGCGGCCTGGGCCCCCGCAGCGGGCAGGGCCTGCCGGGCGTCGTGGCAGCGCCCGGTTCCCTCAGGTGTTTGCCCAACACTTGGCAGCTCCCAGCCCTTCGCTGCCCCTCCGCCGCTTATGTTTCCCTGGGTGAATTTGTTCCTACGCCTCAGTGCCCAGGACCCATCTCACCTGGGTGAGATGGTGACACCAGCCTCCCTTTTTCACCACAACCCAGTGAATAGGCCCTGCTGTAAGGTAATTTGTGGGAAGCCAGCCTGCTGGAAAAATCTCAGTAAGACAAAATTCCTTGGATTATTTTCTTGGCTTCTTCCCTGTGCAGCTCAGAGTGTTACAGCCTCCTGCATCGATCCAGTTGCCACCACCTCTCCCAACACCAGCCAGTCACTCCCCTACAGCAAGACAGTGTTAGGATATGGCTGTGGAGCAACACCCATCTCGCTCCCATCTTCAGGGTGGAAGGGAAGGAGTTTTGGTGTTTGTGTCCTGAGTGTCTCCAATGGATAGATATATCTGGGGTGGTGTAAAACCACACAGTTGTTGAGAAAGAGGGCTGAAGGAATGAGTAGGAACTCAGCAGGTAGGGAAGAGATTCATTTCAAATGATATGTCAAGATGAAATAATTATTAAACTCTTTTAACCATCCTTTGTGGTTATCTTTGTATATGAGCACACAAGCAAGACAGACATTCAAGGATACTTTAAAAATGTCTTTGATGTGGAATTAGGAATATTTTCTTCATCCATCTCCTAGCCAAAAAGTATGGAGCTTTGCTATCCAAGTTACTTATCTTTATCTTACATCTTGCAAGGTTTAGGGTTTTTTCCCACATTTCACACTACTGCTTTTTAAGAAGTGAGAACTTTTGGGGACATCAGTATCAAATTTGCTATTGCCCAAGGTAACTTAACTTTAACTTTATCCTGTTAAAAAGTGCTGCAAGTTTGCAGTACCAAAGAACTGTTTTCATCATCAGTAATAGTGTGCTTTTCCTTTATAACAAAATGTTAGATAAAGGATCAGGACGTACTATGTAGAACCAACTGTATTTCCTCATAGACCAGACTGAAATTATGTGAAGGTTTTTGATGAGGATACCAGCTTAGTCATTTACCCTTAAAATGCTTAACAAGAAGAAAAAAAAAAAAAAAAAACATGCAGTTATTTTAATCAATAACATCCTCTGTCAGCAAGTCACCAACAGGTCCTAGAATAAAGAAATGAGAATGCATTCACCAGGAAGCTAACATGTCTCACAGCCAACTGCTGAGACTGAAGTGAACAAATTCTTTTGTGAATCTGAGCAAACCTGAAGTCAAAGGTACCTCTTATTGATTTAGTGTGCAGTATGGTACATTGACACTAGCTAGTGTTTGCTCTATAAACCACCTTCAATAGCACACACACTGTTACAGAGCTCTTACACAACTGAACATTTTGTTGCATGACACAGTGGTGCTTGGAATTACCAAGCTGGATTGCAAATATTTATTTCGGTGTCTCCTCCGAAATGCAAAGAACCTCTCTTTGAAATTGCACAGTGGCTCTATTGACCTCACTTCAATCCTTTTCTAGAAAGTGGGACACTCAGCTAAGAATAAAATACCTTCAAATTACAGCTGTGCTCTGCCCCAAAACTCTAGGTACAGAAATCTCTTCCAACAGCAGAGAAAGTTTTTTCATACCAAACACAGATCTATTGCAGGCAACGTTCTGGAATTTCTCTTTATCGTGCTCTCTCACATTTCAGTACCACTACACATTCCTTTAAAATATTCCCCAGAAAGGTAGAGTTAAATATATGAATAAGGTTGAGATAATTGCATGCCCATACACAGAAGAATATACAAATGGATGGCTATATGCAGCAATTCCAAGACTATTAGAAGATCAATAAATGATTGTGAGGCTAAATACATCTGCAAATCTACAAGGTAGCAGTGCTGATAGACATCACTGGTCCAAAACTACATCTTAGCTATAGCATTGTTGGAGGTTGCAGAACGTGATCCTTTATTCCACAGTCCTTACACATGAGTTCTTTTTACATATCACTTCAAGAAACGAATGTACAGCAGGGTTGGCTGTCACAGCAGGGTCAGCTGCCCAAGATCTTGGCTGCAGCGTTCTGTGGTTCAGTAATGGAATTGGCTCTAATCTGTCTCTGTCAATACTGCCCAGACAGAGGTGGTGCCCTTTTGGGCAAAATGCCCGTATCTGACCTGCTTTACTCCCTCTTATCTGAAGTTCAATAAGCATTGCTTATTTCTACAAAACATGTAGCTATTTTGGATGTCAAAGTCATAGGACTTTGAAGGTTATTTCTTGTGGCAGCCCTGGCCTTTCTTTCCCAGCAGTTCTACACGGACGTGCCTACACTGCACAAAAGAGAGCAGCACATGCATCCCTGAACCAGCGCCAGCACCAAAAGCAGTGCAATAACATCCTCACAGCACGCTGCCAGATTAACTAATGCAGATAATGTGGGAACAATGCTTCCAGAAATCAAGCAAGTATCTTTGCAGTGTCAAGTAGACACCAGTTTACTCGGAGTAGGTATAAATCATTCCAGATCCAGTCTGGCTGTAGAGAAGACAAGGTGCAGACCGTCTCTGCAGTAACTGCTCCTTTCTCACATAAACAGAAGACTCAGAACCTTTTGTTCTTACCTCCTTCTGTGAGGGTCAGTAAAGGCACTACATATTTCTAGGGGATGAAAACTTTCAGTTACAGGAAGTTGCTTCTCTACATCTGTCTTGGTAATTGCACAGTGCTTCATTGCACAGTGTAGATTCATTCCCATCATTATTTTCATGAAATAGGAAGAACTCCCTGCACAGTAAATCATTCCAAGCTTTGTTAGGTAGGGGTGTTTGGGGATGATTTCCCTATCTGGGTCTTCATATGCCTCCATGTCCCAACAGATATCTCTCTAAGTAGCAACCAAATTATTAGCACATAACTTATGCTTCATTAGCATTACTCTGCAATTTACCAATATTAAATGTGGATCAGAGTGATTTTCTTGTCTTTTCTAGCTAGCATGACCTTAATTATTCTGATACCATTTCCCAATAGCCTGTGTCATGGTTTCAAGCCCAGCTGGAGATGAAATGCCACGCAGCCACTCACTCAACCCCTCCTCTCTTCCCCCCCACCCCCAGTGGCATCAGGAGGAGAAGTAAAACTTGTATGTTGTGATAAGAACAGATTAATAATTGAAAATAAAGAAAAAATACAATAATAATGCTAAGTAGTAATAACAATGATAATAAAAAGGGAAAAAACCCATCAGTTGTTCAGCACCATGCCAGACCTGAACCCAAATCCTGGCCCCCCTTTCAGGTAACTCCTTCCAGTTTATATAGCAGGCATGACAATCTGTAGCGTGGAATATTCCTTTGGTTATTTCGAGTCCCAGATATGCTCCCTCCCAGTTTGATTCTTTTGCATTCAGAGCATGAGACAAGGAAAAAGTCCTTGACTTAGGATAAACTTGACTTAGTAAAAAATGAAAAAAATTAAATGGTGTTATCAACACCATTCTCATTCTGAATTCAAAACACAGCACTGTAACAGCTACTGAGAAGAAATTAACTCTACCCTCTATCCTAGCTGGAACCAGGACATTCTGTTATACTGGAGATGATTTGCTCTAGCAACTTCATGTCTAAACCGTCACTTTTCCACCAATTTACTGCATTCAGTTTCAGCAAACTCTGTCCTGTTGTCAAAGATTGCAGCATCTGGAAAGTGGGTAACATATGGCAAAAAAAAATTTACCAAGATGATCACTTATTTAATTGTAAGTGTAGCTGGTGAGTTTATCTCAAGGAAATAAACGCAGTATCACAACAAGTAAGTTATTTGTGGCCTTATTTCTCTTCAGTGCAAAAACAAAAAAATTCTCTGTATGCCTCATTGCTGGTAACATTTTGTTTTTTTCCTTTAGAAGCAAACATGAGGTATATTGTTCAATTTAGCCTGTATTTTTGTCTTGTTTGAAAGTCTTAAGAATTTTGCAGTGTCATAATTACCTAGACCCTAATATAATTCTGTTCTCTCAATTAGATTTTCCAATGCAAAGTTTTTTTGTCAGATTTGTAGGTACCTAATGTAGCTCTGAACTTTCCAGTGGCCTTTTGTTAACTCCTTGCAATTGCCTATTTTCTCTACGGCTCATGTTCCCCTTAAAAGTCATGTCCTGTAACAGGAAAAAAAATGTCTGCAACTACTTATAGCTCATCCCTCTGGTCCACCACCAGATTTTAGTGAATCTCAACAACAGCAGAAGTTCTTGTTGCCACATTTTCCCATTTTTGGACTTTTCTTGTTTATTCCTTTCATGTTCCAGTGTCAGTGCTCAGTCAGTGGAGATCAGCTTTCTCTGGTGAGCCTAGAGAAACAATCTTTCCGTGTAGGGGAGGGAGTTATTGGAAATAAAGATAAAAATGTATATGAAAATATGAAATTAATTAGTAGGTATCTGAAATAAATAACTTGAATGCAGCATTGTCAGCACAGAAAATAGTTCATGTTACCTAGATGAAACACTTATTTGAGCTGATCTATGGGCTTTCTGTAGTCAAGAGAAAGAGGGTCTTTCCTTGCGCAATTCAGGAGACACCATAAATCACCCACCAAACTAGTTTTTTTCTGCTCAGTGATGGCAGAGACCAGTGTTGCTAGCTGGTGAATTTAGCGCTCAACAACTCCTGGTGGTGGGACACCCTTCACTTCAGCTTTAAGGATACTGAAGAGGAGGGGAATTGTGGAACTTAATGGTGGAACAAGATCACAGATGAAGGATGCTTGAGGTGATGCTACTGGATACTTAAAAGAATTCCTTATGGACATGTCTGTAAAGTACACGCTGCTCCACACTCCAGCCTCACTGGTGGCACACACAGGGAACAGTCCCTAATATTTCATATTTTCATATTTGGTGGGAGAACCCAAATGCACATGGCTGCTCCCTCCTGATTTAGCAAGCACTGAAAGCTTGAGAATGATTCTCTGTGTGTTCCATGTAGGTCCAGAGGCCACAGAATAGCAGCAACATTTAGGTACAATGAAGAATCGTTCACTTGCCTACCTACATACCAACAAAGTACTGCTACTCCATCATCTCTAAGGTCTGAAAGCTAGATTTCATAGCAAATACAGATATCTAGCACCTGATCTCATTTTCACTATTATAACAGAATCCAACAGCAGCCACTCCTGTAAGCTTTAATTCTTGTATTTCTAGAATTGCAGCATGTTGATCCTCCATTTTAAGCATCTGTGCAAGTATGATGCACTGCACTGAAACAGTGCAGAAAACTTTACCATACTGTAGAGAAATGTGTCTTTAACATTGTTAATTTATGTCATTAAAGACGATTAACCAAGAACAAACAAAATAAGAATAGTCATCTTCCTTTCACTAATTGTCTCATGAGCAGAAAATTTACGATGCAAGACAACGAAGGCTCCTGTAATATTAGTTATTTTTGATACAAGATTAAACTTTAATAAAAGGGGTGTAACATCTCTCAGATGTTAATTTTTTATATGATAACTAAACTTTTAGTAGATGTATGGCTTCAGTCCTAACTACAATTTCTTATTACACTAATGACATCATTGCTAGTAACGCAGAAGATACTATTAATACACTGTTATTTTTTCACAGAACATCATTCACGTGCAAATCAATTTGCTTGAATCCAGTAAAAAAAAACCATTTAGGATTGAAACATCACTAATTTACTGTGGAACATATACACAAGGCATTTCCCCCAAAAATCAATGTCTAATTTATTTTTGGAAAGAGCAGAGGATGATTAACTGCCGACATATTCTTGAAAATAAATTGCTCTAGCTCAGGATAAAGACATCTTTCTTTTTCTTGTAAGCTCTATTTTAATTATTTTTAAGTTTCTTTTATTTGACATGAGTTCCTGAGGGAAAAGTTCTGTCCAGCTTGTATATACTACTTTGAATCCATGACAATGCTTTTATTGGGAACAGGGCGGCTCAGGTGAATTAGAAAAGAGTGAAAGGGGACCCCTCTCCCACTCACCATACCTTCCTGCCTTTTCACTCTAACTTCAAGCTTCAGGCTACTTACCCAAAACTAGTATCAGGTGAGTTCACACCTTGCCAAGCACTGCTGTAATTCCCTGTCAGCCAGGACTGCCTTTCGTGAAGTCACGGCCTACTAAGGGAGCATGACAACATGTAGCAGCACAACACCGTAGACTAGCAGGAGGCACTGTGGAAAAATAGGAGGAAATTTGTAATGAAAACTACTTGGTCCTGTGGACCTGACATCAGCTCATGCTGACTACCCTGAAATATCAGTTTCTTGCTTGTTGTCCTCACTTTGAGTCTTCCCTGGAACACTTGTAACTTTACAACTTGAATGGTTTGGTCTGCTCCTGGAATCCCAGTTCTTGATGATGGAACATGACAAGAGTTTGTTCCCTAAATAATGCTATCATACTAAAGGAAAGTTTTTGGCAGTGGCTAATCTCTATCTAATCCCATCACAGGAAAATTCTTGGCAGTCTGTGCTTGAAAAAACCCAGGGAAACTTACTTTAAAATATTAAACCAAATAAATACCACGATCACATTAAAAAATAAAACAAGACAGGATTAAGTCCTGAGAAGGGGAAAAACAGATCTGATTGGATTTTTTCCATTGCAAATTAAGGTACAGCTGCTTGGGGCAGAGATATTATGCTGGGCTCTTCTTGCAGTAATTAGAACACTAGTGCTGCCAAAAAATGTTTTCCCATCTGCCACTTAGTTTGCAGGATGTTCCTAAAGCCCCTCTCAGAACACTGGTGTTCACTAATCCCAGTCAGCCATGAAACTGAACCTGTAGCACACACCAACAAAATAACCCCAGAAAGAGAAACTGGGAGAGTACTTCTCTCTGTGGTCCTGTCAGAAAAATATTTGAAAATGTCAAAGTGAAGCCTTGATACTGAAAAGAGCAAAAACTTTGTTGATATTAGTGGTTCCTATGCAGATGGAGGAATGGTGGGCCTTTATAACAATGTTTAAAGTGTTATCATTTTATCTGTTTTGAGTTGCTTTAGAAAAAGGCTTAGCATGTTTTGAAATCAGACACATTTTGTTTTCAGAACATTTTGTTTTTATTTTCCAAAGAGCAAGATTCATGACTATGAAGAAAAGGTATTTGGTAACTTTCAGTTGTTGTGATGAGGAAACAATAGAGAATTAACTGAGTTTGGTTGAAGAGGAGTAATAAGGGACGTATAATCTTAGAACTCTTTTCCACAA
>VWZQ01003154.1:1268904-1303209 GCA_013397015.1 Myiagra hebetior | reverse complement strand
AGGCGGCTGGGGGGACGTGAGGCCGCGCCCTCGGAGCTGCCGCTAACCCGCGTGTCTCTGGTCCCAGCGGAGTGGGTCTGGCCCGGGCTCACTTCGAGAAGCAGCCGCCTTCCAACCTGAGGAAGTCCAACTTTTTCCACTTCGTCCTGGCTCTGTACGACCGGCAGGGGCAGCCCGTGGAGATCGAGCGCACCGCCTTCGTGGGCTTCGTGGAGAAGGAGAAGGTGAGTACCCTGCCGCCCCATGGGGGCTCGGCCGCCTCTCCGGGGCCCTCCCCGCTCCGCTCCCCCGGGGCCGCGACACCGACACGTCCCGGGAGCCACTGCAGCCTCCCGGGCGCCTCAGCCTTCCCCTGTCCCGGAGGGCAGACGGGGAGGGGGTGTCCCCTGTTCCCTCGCTGTGCCCGGGGCTGAGGGACGGGGAGAAGGCTGAGAACTGCCCCATCCAACCCCGGGGACACCCGGCGTGCGAGTGATGGAGAAGCTTCATTGATACAGTTTTCCTTTTCCCCTCCGGCCTCCCGTGTCCTCTTTGACTTCAGGAAGCCAACAGCGAAAAGACCAACAACGGGATCCACTACCGCCTGCAGCTGCTCTACAGCAATGGTAAGGGCTGGGAGCCCCCGGGGTCGGCCCCGTCGCCCCCCGCCGCCTCCGCGGCCGCAGAGCCCAGCAGCGCCCGGGCAGCCTCCGCTCCGGTTCCCCTGCGCTCCCTGCGCTCGGTACCGGGGCTCTGCCGGGACACGGGCGGCTCCGGCAGGCCCGAGCCCTCGGGCGAGCCCTGGAGCGCTGCCGCCGGCCGGCCCCGCTGCTCACGCCTCTGCCTTGTTTCAGGGATCAGGACGGAGCAGGATTTCTACGTGCGGCTCATCGACTCCATGACCAAGCAGGTGGGTGCTGCGGGGCGGCCGCCGTGAGGGGGTGGCAGCCGTCGGGGCGGCCCCGGGAGGCCAAACCCGCCCCCGCTGCCGGCGGGGAAGGGACGGGGCCACCGCCTCCCGCTGCGGGCTCGGACCGGGCTGCGGGGCGGCCGGGGGGGTCCCCGCGGGACCCTGCCCGCCGCCGGCCTGCGGGACAAAAATACCGGCGGCCCTCCAGCCGTCCCAGTCAGGGCTGCGGATGGTTTTGCCGCTTAATTAATAAGAATTAACCTCCGGCCTCCGGCAGCCCCCGAACGCCGCCGGCACCGGCGCTGCCCCGGCGCGGGCTCTGTCGGTCCGGCCGCTCCCGGCGCTGCCGCCGGCTCCGTGGCCGAAGGAGGAGCGGCTGTGTCGCGACACGATTTTATGTCGGAATAGCCCCAGAATCGCGGCGCGGGCAGCGGCCAGCTCGGTGCTGGACTCGGGGAGGGCAGCAGGGCTTGTCAGTGGATTAATCTTCATTTTAAGCCTGTTCTTTAGTCTCCCAAACAGAGTAATAACGTGCGTGCCTACCTGTAAAAAATACTTTTCTGTTAAAACCAGTATTTTTATAAAGGGTCTATCTGAGCAAATCGATTCTCTCTTCTTTTTTTTTTTTTTTTCCTTTCCTGTTTTTAATTGCTACTCTGGCCTTTTTTCTGCTCCTGTCAGAATATTTTTCTCTTAGAATATGTTTCTTTTAAATAGTTGGGATCGCTTTTGAGCCTTTTCATCCTTAAAATATGTTTCTTCCCCTCCTAATCTGTTTTACTTGTTAAAGAATATTCTTAAATTTTATTTAAGAAAAACATTTAAGGGTTTTTTTTGTACCGCTAGGAAACGTCAGTCCCTGTATGTTGTCCGCAGGGACAAAACTCTTGGCTTGTATTTGGGTTTCTTTTCTACAGCAAAACATAAAGCTCTAAGGGCTGAGTTTGTTTTACCAAACTCTCTTTGATGGTCCCAAAACATCTTTTCCTGCTATTGAAGACTGTCTTTCAACAGCAAAAAAAAAAAAAAAAAAAAGGAAAAAGAAAAAAGGAACTTGAGTGAATTTTACTAGACCATCCACTGTGCATCTGAGCTCTCTTATACTGTACACTTCCAAACAGAGCCCATTCCCTGTAGGAATTAAAACAGCAGCGGCATACCCTTCATAAAAAATCCTGGAAAGCGTTTGCTGTCATTCCCTGCTTCTCAGGCACCAATTGGTTAGTTTGTGTTAAAAGTAACAAAATCTTCCTGATATATGAACTCTTTTTAGTCCTTTTGGAGCTTGTGTATTTCAGTGTAGATTGTGTGAGAGAGTCTATCAATAAATATTATCTTTAAATAGCTTTCCTATCGTTACGGAAATGCAGAAGCCTCTGCTCATAATCCTGTTGAAAACAGAGCCCTGAACTCATGGAGAGCAGCGGATTCAAAATAATTTTCTTAACAAAGGCATCTTGCATATGAAGAGTTCATCCTAAGGCACTGTTTGACCTCTTGGTCTCTCATTATTATCAAGTCATCAGAGGGTCTTTGGAGAGAAAGGGGAAAAAAACCCCCGAGATACAGTTTATTTGTAAAACCTACCGTGTAGCTTTAAAGCACGTTCACAATGAAGAAGGAGGAGAAAAAAAAAAAAAAACCAGTCTGATTTCAGGAAGTCTTAGAAAAACAAAGTTAGTGCAAATTACAGATTTTGGGAAAAGTGCAGTGGTGTTGAGAAGCGAGGATTTAAGAACAAAAGCTCTCAGCTTAGGTTAGAAAACGGGCAGCGAAAGGCTGTTTTAGACGCAAACATGTTTGCTTACATATTAATTTCATGTCTGTAGTTTCTTTAGGCATGACTATAATTGCTTATGAAAAATAGGGCATTGTCATGTCAAAACTGTGGCATGTGCTGCTCTGAATTTTTTCGGGGGCCAGACGTGAATTTCTCCTTCTTCTCCTTTTTTAATTCTTTCTTTTCAAAAGTGAAATTATTTCAGAGTTGGGATCGCGTCAGTTACTGAATGCTTATTAGGAAGTGAAGTACAACACATGACAGAAGCTCACCCAAATGTTGAATCTATCATTTATATTTTATGACAGTGAATTATATAGAAGATTCTCAAGTAACTTTCAAATCATCAAACTGTAATTAAATATTGCAAAGACTGTCTGAAAATTCTTTAATTTTTAATGAAAGTTAAATATATATTGTCAGTCTACTTGAAGGTGTAGTATTTTAATGCATGACGCTCAGAACAAATTGGATAATGAAATGATTACTTTTAAATGAAACTGTTGCAGAAGCGTACACGTTTCAGCTGGCAAGTATCTGCTCAGTCCTCACACACGCACATTCACACACTCGATAATTGTGAATTCCCAGACTGAAATTACAGCTACTCTGAGGTTTCTGGTGGCAAATTAAAAATCCCACAGAAGCAAAGCTTGAATGAGTTAGGTTCCCCAGATCATACAGGAAAGTATCTGTGGCTTCTTTTTTTTTTTATTTTTTTTTTATTATTATTATTTTTTAATGTGGACACATCAGATTTAAATGCATTCTCTTTGTCTCACAGTTACAAATCGTAAGGTTTTGTACGGTTGTGGATTATTAAGTTAGGTAAGATAAACTAAAAGCCCTTCTGCAAATCAGACCTGGGTTTCTTTACATAGGATTGCTGCTCAGAGATTTAATGTGGATGTCCCATTAGCAGCCTGTGTTATAGCAGTAGGTAGGCAGGGCTTGGCTGTGCTGGAGGCTGTGTGTACTGAAGAGGAGATGTGAGTGTTCCTGCTCTGCCCAAGTCAGGGATTTGTTTGTGTGGCTGTGCCCAGCTAAGAAACTCCGAGCAGGAGCCCTGTCCTGGGTGGAACAGAGGGATCTCCGTGTCCTGGTGCATTTGTGTTTCTCTGTCAGCTGAGGAGCAGGATGGGAAGTGAGGCTGGAGAGAGGCACTGCTGAAGCAGCCAGGAGTTGTGTTGGGAGCTGCATCCCAGGGCAGAGCTGGGCTCTGGGGTGAGCTGTGCACGCGCTGCCCCAAACAGGAGCTTGGGCTGCACACGCACTCCTTGGAAACCTGGGCTGGGGCACTTCCAAACGGGAAACCCAGCCAGGATTGGTCTCAGAGTGCATCATTTTGGGTTGTGTTTGGCGTCTCGCGCTCGGCCTTTGGTGGTGGCCCCACAGAAGCTCTGGGTGAAATGGGAATTACGTGGCTTTCGGGGGTCTCGCTAAGTTTCCGAAATGCGTCCTCATCACTTAAAAATTGTAAATACTACTCACAAATCATTCCCGTGGCAGGGAAGTTCTCTCTAGTTTGGGTAACAACATTCGGTGTCAATACTGGCTTAATTAAATTTTCTTTTATGTTATATTGGCACCTCATTTTATGTCAGGATCACATTCCTAACATGCTCAAAACCCTGTAGGACCCCAAACTTTATAGCTGTTGCTTTCCGTAAAGCAGCAGCTCCTCCCGCAGAAGATCTGCCTCTAACAATGATGCATTTTGAAATTGCCTGCAAAATGTGAAATATGTCTGCTCTAATAAAACTGGAGTTTTTAAATCCAAGTCAAAGGATTTTAATGTGTTTACGGAGAAAAGATGCCTTCTATTTCTTTGGCTGTATTTTCATAAAGTTGAGATATTTCACTATTAGGAAAGATGGAGGAAATAAATCTGAAATACTTGTTCTCCACCCATTTTTCCTTCAGCCGTTCTCATCCATAAGATATAACGGATGCTAATATGGCTCAGGCATCTTAAAAATCATAAGTTTTACTCGATGGCTATTGTCTGTTGCTGAGAGCTCTCATGAGTCAAAAATCCTTCCTTCAGACTTAAACCCTGTTTATATTTTGCCTTTTTTTTTTTTTTTTCTCCCAGAGCTATAACTCTGGATGCAAATGTTTTTTTCTGTTGACTTGTCTGTCATTCTCTGATGTCTGCGGATATTTGATCAGCTCTATTCTGTGCATGGCATGGCCCTGCTCTGGCAGCTACGCTCATGGGAAAAAAAAATGTTATCAATAAGTTCAGAGGAGCCTCAGCAGACTCAGAGAAATTTCACACAAACATAAAACAAAACCTAACCCCTGTGACAGGGAAAGTTTACACTGCGCCAGATTTTAGCAGCTTTCTTGTGCCTTTGGTGAGATGTCAGAAGCGCAGGTGATTTTAATTTTCTTGTACAGAGAGGAATGGAGAAGTTTGGAATTTGCATGCATGATCAGGACCTGTGTTTGGGAAAATGTAAACTCATCACAGTGGAAAATGTGTTGTTTGGAGTCTGAGGGTGAAAACAAAGCTGAGGATTTTGGAGAGACTGCCTGAGCCAGATGGCCTGGTGCATTCCCAGTCTGGCAGCCCAACTGCTCCCTCCTGTATAATATACAGCCATTTGTTCTGGGATATTTACGCTAGAGCTGTTTCCATGTGAATGTTTGAAAACCATTAAAAATGAACATATTAGGAGAGATAAATTTATTTAATTTGTGTGAATACATCGATAAGCAGGCTGTGAATCAAAGGCAGAGGGAGACTGGATAAAATAATTAGATGCTTCTGAATTGTGCTTTGAGAGGCAGAGCAAGAACTCCCTGTCCTCGCCCCGGGACCAGCTCCGCGCTGCCTGTCCGGGATAAACCTCCCTGGGATGAGTCGAGGTTTTGCCTGGGAAAGGGGTAAAACCTCGGGTAATTGAGGGTTAAGGATTCGAGGCCAAATAAATGTAATTCACAGTATTTTCTCTGTAGATATGTAGTGGATACAAGCCTAATGCTCTCTGGGTGAAATTCTGGCCCATCTGAAGTCAATTGCAAAGCGCCTATTGAATTCGGTGGGGCCAGGATTTTATTTTCTCCCTGTGTGTACGGCTGTAAACGTCATTCCAAATCATTTCAGTTCTGTTTTGGAAAAGACCCTAATTTTAATGAGTTTTCCCTTCTCTTTTATTTCTGTAAGGGAGATACTTTGTTTTGTGAGGCAGATGGAATCTGAAAGCAAGTGGATTTAGATGCACGTTGGTGATTTCTCTCCTTCTCTTACTCTTTTAAAATCAAGGCCATGACATAACTGAGTAATATAATGACCATGATCTCATTCCTTCAAGATTGTTTTTCGTCCAGTTCTGAAAGCAGGATTGCTTGACTGGCAAACTGACACCACGAGGCGATTCTGCCTTCACTAGTACCAGCATAAATCTGGATTTATTCAGGAATGGTTAAGGACAAAATCTGTCTCTGTATTTTTCCAGCTTGTTTGTCAACTCTTTTATTGCTTTATCCTACCGCGTCTATTGGGGGAAAAGTAGATTAAATGAGAGCTGTAGCCTTGACTTTTATATTACCCTCCCTTTCTTTTTCTTTTTATTTTTTATTATGTTTTTTTATAATGAACTCCATCGCTGAAAAGTTTAGGCGAATTTTTGTATGTACTTGACTGCGACGTGCTCAGTGTAGTAATTTTTATTTGCTGTTAAGCGGTGAATTGAATTAGATTTAACTTTTGATGCAGCTTTATTTAAATAGAAGTGAGGAAGTCTTATATTTTTGACACTCATTTTTCGGGGCCTGATTTTGAAGTCCGTTTGTGCATGAGTGATTGTTACTCACTGGGACTTCTTGTAGGAAGGTTACTTGGGTGAGTAACAGCTGGCAAAATGGAACATGAATTTTGTGGGGAAATGTTTAAGTTGTTCAGGAGAAAAAACGCAATTTGCAAGCGCTTATGAAACATCACCGAGTTAAATCGACATGAAGTAAACAAAAAGAAAAAAACCCAAAGTCTATAATTTTGCATTTCCTTTGCCGGTGTTTTGTTGTGCAGTTCTGATGTGTATCTGCAGGCTTATTTTTAGCTCTGCTGTGGTCTAAGTTTATGCACTGTAACTTTCACTTTGTCTCTCATTAATGTGATCCCTATTTGACAAAATCACGACGATGTTAGTGCGACGGGGAAGCCCGACGCAATCACCCTCTTTCAAAAACTGAACTTAAAACCCCCATAATTTATTAAAAAAAATCAAGATATTTTTGTTAAAAAGAGTAGCTTTTCAAATCCGAGAGTTAAACATTTTCACAACAGTAACGTAGTAGACCCTTCCTGTAAAAATACTTCTGGCAGCTCTAACGATCTGAAACTTTAGCAGTTCCTGTTTCCTTTTTGAAACTAATTGTAGAATTAATGCTTCAGAGCGGCGCGGTTTGCGAGGCGGTCGAGTATCTGCAGGGCTCTCGGGCAGCCATTCATGGGGGCAAAGAGTTGGAGCTCCACACCAGTAAATTGGGGCACAGGAGCGGGGAGACGGGGATGGCCTGCTCAGAAATGAACCCAGCTCATCCTCCTGCTTCCCGGAATTTCCTAGAAATTCCTGCAGGAATAGGGTAGGTGAGAGGAGCTGCGTTTAACACGGAGAAAACAAAATGCGCACGGGCGCAACTTCGATAATTGAATGCAAATAAAGTGAGAGGCAAATCCTTAAGGTGGAGGGAGGCAGGAGAATGTCATGCACGCAAAGAAGGGATCACTGATGCTAAACACAACAGACAAGGTGATTATGTACCACAGTGTTGACTCTGCCCGTTCATTATTGCTATTTAGTTGAGTTATTTAAGTGGGTACCTGGAGGTTAAGCAAGCACAGCAGCAGGAAAGGGAGAGGAGGAGAGAGGGCAGGGGGAAAAAGGAAAGTAAATTTTGTGTTCTGGTTTGTCATTTCTAGTGCTTCCTTGGCTCCACTGGTGACAAGCTAACCCATCCTGCGTAAATTTGTTTTAATATTTGAAAGTATAGGAAGAACGAGCTGAGTCCAGCAGCCTTCTCTCCTCTTATGTCAGGCTGTGATTGTCTGGAGGTGTCAGGGGGCTGGAGGTGCTTGTCCCCACTAAAGGCCTCAGGGGTAGATCTGTTCTTTCCACCCCTGCTCTGCGTTCTCAGAGGGAGATTATTTTTTAACTGTTGATGAAGTCCAAGAGGTGCCATGAGCTTCCTCCTTGCCTGGCCTGTCCCACTGCTAGGTGGAACCTGATCTGGGGTTTTCTGGCGTCTTTGCAATGTCCCCACTGACTGGCCCCACCAGCTGTCAGCCAGTTACTTCACTTTTCTGGCTTTGCCTGGAGGAAGCTTCTCCCCATCTTCCCTTTTAATGCTGGGAATGGGGCTCTTCTGAATTGGTCCCACCTCCTGCTGTAACACATGTAATTCCATTTTCCAAGGCTTCTTGCAAGCCATCTGTATCTCTCTTGGGCACTGATGTGGAAGTAGCTCAAGGTGAAGGTCCCAGCTGGGGTCGGGGGTTGCTGGTGTCTGTACTGGGGGGACTTTCCATGCATCCCCTTTATCCCAGTGCTGGGTTCACAGCTGTTGTGCCTCACTGGTGGAAAGGAGGGAGCAGAAGTCAGGTGAGACTCTGGGCCCATTAGTGGCAAGTCGTGGCAGCCTCTGTTTTATCAGCTATAAAACACCAACCCAGGGGCTCTCAGGTTTTAGGGGAAGGCACACAGCGAAAATGAAGTTAAAAAGTTGAAACTAGCAAAGGTAACACAGGCCCATTCCTGATATTATTTATGGAATTATTAAGTAATTTTATAATGCATAATATTAATATTGCATGTTGCCATTTAAATTGTGTAAGAGTCAGCTCATGCTTCTTCAGTATTGTGTGTCTTGAGATTTGTACTCCTTCTGGAGGTACAACACCTCTTACCCTTGGTGGGTTACATTTGTAAGGACTGGAAAAACAGTTCATTTTATATTAAGGTAACTTATTGTTCTGTCAGTATTTTCCATGCTTCCATTTCAAATTGATCTCGTTCCCTAAAATGTGTTTCATCCACAGAGCACACTTCTTAAATTTCAGCCTCTATTTTATCATTAGCTTTAGGGAGACCCATCTCAGATGTCATTTTACCTGCTGAGTTTTTTTTCCCCAATTTCTTCTTTCAAAGTCTGTGTTTTAGAGGCTAAAAAGGTCACACTGAGCTCAAGGGTAGCACTGTTGCTTAGATGCAGGGGTGGTCATCCCTCCAAGGCTGGGGCTCCGATCCTGGCTCTGGAGTCGCACCCTAAAAGGTTTAGAAACCTTTAGTGCCAGCAAAAGATGCTGTTGCAAAGGAAACTTCACTCTTGTTCTGCTGCTGGGGGGCTGGAGAACAGGACTCTGTTCCTGAGATGGAAACCCTGTCCTGCAGGGGCTGTGAGCACTAACCCAGTTCGTGTGTAACGCCGATCCCTCGCCGCTGGTGCTGCTGCTGGGAGCAAGTGTAGGCTCCTCTTGAAACGTGAACGCGCTGCCTTTCCACAGTTTTAGCTTAAAGGATTCTCCCTGTGCTGTCTCAGAGTCAAATTTCTCAAGGCGGTTGATCCTCTGTTTGTTTTGGTCTCCTCTGCTCTGGTAGGGCCTTCTCCTCACTTATTTATATCCCTGTAACTCCGGAGGTGCTCTCTGGAAAGTGCTGGATCAGGAGGTTCAAGGGAAGGATCAGGCCCAGGCGCTTTCTCAGGAGCTACCAGGAAAACGCCTGGGCTGTGCAGCTTTTGTAATTAAAAATGCATGAGCTCTCTCTTTTCTTTTTTTTTTTTTAATGAATAGGACCCAAAGTATACCAAGCCTTGCTAGGTTTTTTTTTTTTTTTTTTTCTTTCTTTCTTTTTCCCCCTCCCTTCCTTTTATTGCTATTAGGTTTATATTTTATTCTGAATTGAAAAGAAAATTGTGGTTGTCTTGACTACTAAAAAAACCCATCCTACACACTGCTGGAGAGATGTGCAACAGAGAGGAGGGAATTTAGCTGTACTCAGCTTGTGTTGTTTTTCAGCTGCAGGTCTTGGAGCAGGTTTGGTGGAGATGCCAGGTCTCTTTAGTCTGAGCTGTGGCTTGCAACTCGCTAGGTCTTTGCTTACTGTGATGTGTTTTGATTTTCTCCAAGCTCAACTTTATGCACAACTAAAAACGTGTTTTATTTCTAGGCGATAGTATATGAAGGCCAAGACAAGAACCCAGAAATGTGCCGAGTTCTGCTCACGCATGAAATAATGTGCAGGTAAGAAACACCCCTCTTCCAGTTAATTAGTGATGAGAAGATGAATCTGTCTCCCAAAATCTAGGTTGAACCTACAGCTATTTTCGGACTTAAATTTATCTTTCTTGCATTAAACAATCCCAAAATAACACAGTTCGGTGTGTGTGTAATTAGCAGCAAGGTCTCAGTCGTCACACTAGTTTTCAATTATTTATAAAGAGTTATTCTTAACAGAACGCTGCTGGTTTTCATTTAGACACTGTAGCCTACAAAAGGTCTCCTCATCGAAATTAACAGTCTATTATAGTCTTGTAGCAATAAACGTCTCTGCCCCCAATTCCCAACAAAAACTCCTCGGCAAAATGACAAAATAGTATTTTTTTTTTTTTTTTTTTTTTTTGCAGTTCCCACATGATTTCATGTTTGTCNGGCAAAAAGACAAAAAATTTTTTTTTTTTTTTTTTTTTTCTCTGAGTGTGCATTAAGGAGTGAGGTCAGGAGATTCTTTTGTCCTGGTTGCTGCTCATGCGGGGTCCCCGCTCGGCCGGATTGGAGCAGCTGATGCTCCTCCACGCAAAACATGTCATCTTCTGGATTTTCTTTAAACTTCCCCATGCAGATTGGGCTCTGCCCTGTGCTCTCTTGCCCTGCCTGGGGTTGGTGACTTTAATTCAGTCAAATATCTTCTCCCCCAAACTTCTGCAGCTGCTTCCTTCTCTGTTCTGGCTGGTTGAAATAGGTGAACCCTCTTCTACTTCCTTTTTACCACAGACCCCTTCGCCACCTCAGAGAGCCTGACCTCTCAGTCTCATTAAAGTTAGTGGGTGTTTTTTGCATGTCTGAAAAAATCATTTGTTACGTGTTATTCGATGGCAGAAAATAATTCCCTGGTGGAAGACGAGGCGTTCTTGCATAAGCTCATTGTTACAATCAGTTGTTTTAAGACTGTAAAAATGCCATTGCATGCGTTGTAACTTTTACAAAACACATTTACTAAAAAGGAGTAACTTGAGGGTAAAAACTAGTACCCACTTCTAAAAGAATAAACTTGGATGAGGGTTTCCTAGCAGGGGAGAGTATTTGACAAAATACTCAGATGGAAACTTCTCTGTTGGTTAATTTTTTTTTGTTTTTTCAAATTCTTGGGATCTGCATTTTTTGTCCTCCACTGACAGCTCCTCCTGATAAAACCCTGCTGGGGGGTAGCACCCTGTGATGAAGGCAGAGAAGGAGCTGCTCTCCTTGCTCTGCCAGCTCGGGTGAAACCCTGCACAGCCCCGCTTCAAATTCTTCCTTGCAGCAGGATTTTGGGGGATTTTAGTTTTCATGTCATGTTTTTCTAGGCTGCTTCCTTCAGTGGGTTTGGCTTCTTCCAGGAAACCAAAGACAACCCACTGCGGCTCCAGAACAATCAGCAGCTCGGTGTCTCCAGGAGGTGCCTGAGCCTCTGCTGCCATTGGGAGCCTCGTTGCTTTGCTGAGGACTCCAGGCCACTTCTGCCTTTCCAAATGGAATCCCAGTCATGCTGACAACTTGTAATTGCCCTAAAATTCATTGGCCCAATTAGCACGACTTTCACACTGGATACCTAGCTAGGAACAATTCATGGAAATATTAAAGGAGGCCCCTGACCTGATAAGACTCAAGTGCCTTTTACTTTTCTCCTGTAACAGACCAGTGAAACAGTGGGACTGGGCACATGAGTAAAATTAAGCATGTGTTCAAGTGCCTGCAGTGTCAGGGTCTGAATCTGCCATTAGTTCTGGGTGATGTGTCCTCCTGATCCTCAACCAGCAAGGTTTGGTGGTAGGAATAACTCACTGAGCCAGAATCAGCTACTTTAAAGAGTTAATTTTCTTACAGATACTTCAGAAACTTAAAGTGTAAGAAGCAAGTTCAAACTTTATATAGTGGGCTGAGTTTTAACCAGAAGACCAAATGCCCACATCACAGATTTATAGCCGTTCAATATACTTTGACTGAGACAAAATAATTTCTGGGAATGTGGAAAGATGCACAGTCGCTCCCTTTATTAAAGCACTTTGCACTTTCTTTGTTCCTAAAATTCACTGGCTCAGGAGCTTTATTCTTCTCCTCCTATTTATTTACTGCTAGTCCTTGCTTTGTGTTTCATGGCCGTAAGGTGGAGGGGTAGAAAAAACCCAAACTGACTGTAGTAGGCAAATGTTGTGTTCCTGACAGGGTGGGGGAGACATATTCAAATTTCTTACAGCTCATATTAGATATTCCCCATTTCCTTTGCTGCCCATAAGTGTGTAAGAGGGTGCTGTTTGTTTACCAGGCCGCTTGACCCTATTGCACAAATCTGTCATCTATTGTGCTGCTAACATGCTTTTAAATTGCAAATCTGATGCTCTTTAGGGGTCTAGAAGGGGAAAAAATTCTCTCTCCACACGATTCTGTTTCTCTTGATTTCTTGCCTGTTGTAAGTGGAAGTTGGGATGTGCTGAATTTGCACCAGGGGTGCAAATGCAGCCTCAATTATAAGCATAAAATTAGAGTCTGTTCCCCATTAATCAGCCCAGCTAATTGCTATGCACTACCATTAGCCATATGGTGTGAAAGACAGCTTGCTCTCCCTAAGATGAAATTTCTTCATTTCAGACATGAAATAGTGAGGGCTCTGTATTTTAAAATAGCTTGTTTTAGATATTTAATTTCTAAACAACTTTCAGCAGTGCTTTCTATCAAGGCTAACTGCACAATAAAACTTTGCATTTATGTGACAAAGCTGGGTATTTATAGTGTACTACAGCTACGGCACGGAGGAGACAAAGAATTCAAATGTATAAGAGAGTCCTGGCTGTGGTAGGAGAGCGAAGCTGAGGTTTGCTTCAGGTAGCTGTTTATTTCAAAGGATTTCATTGTATTTTGTCAGATATAAAAATCTACACCGTTGGTGAAAATGTTAATAGCTGGGGAGAATTCACAACCTCAGTGGAATTTATTAGTATTGTAGGCAGCATGGGGAGGGACATCTATAGTTAATATTGCCTCAACAATTTCCATTATGAAACCTTCAGTGGCTTACAGCTTTGCCAAACTTAAACTGTTCTGGCTGAAATATCCTTTGCAGGGTGTCAGCCTCAGGCTGACTTCTTTGGAAAGTTTCAGCTAAAATGGCTCAGTGATTTCTGAGAATGAGGTTGGAGTAAAACATGGGTTTTGTCTGTGTAAAATAAGACCTGACAGCTGTTTTGGCGAGGGCATCCCGCACCTCCACGCCCCAGGGTGAGGAGCCTGTTTGGGGCAGGGGTTGTCCTGGTGGCATCACTGCTGGGAGGGATCCCACCTCGCTGGGACCTTGTGCAAAATCTCCCACCCGGCCTCGCTGGCGACTTGTTCGGGCCTGGCAGCCGATGGTCGGAAAGTCGCCTCGGCGCTGGCCACGTGCCACAGGCCCCTAATTCCTCATTGTTCATTGTCCCTGGGACACACAAAGCAGGGCTCCTGCACTGGGGACGCTCCGGCCACCACGCCGGGAAGGGGGATGGCAGGGGAGGCTTTGGGGTGCCAGACATTGGGGTGAGGAGGCCTCGTCCCACGGGCAGTGAGGGTAGAGATCCTCCAGCACACCGAGGGAAGAAGGGGAGGATGATGGGGAGCGAGAAGCAAGGAGGTCCCCAGAGGGTTGTGGTGAGGAGAAAGGCAGCAGTAAAAGCTGGTGGTGGTGGTGGCCTGGGGAGGAGCAGGATGGGGGGGACAGTGAGGGGCTCAGGAATGAGCCATGAGGATGACAACAACAGTGGGGTGCTCAGAGATGGGGTGCAGGCACTGGAAATGGTGGGAGGCTGCATACTATCAAGGACTCCTTGTTTTAAAAACAAGCAACCCCCCCAAAAAATCAATTTTTGTAGGCTTTTCCTGTTGGCCAACATGGCGTCGTGTCTGAGCTGTGGCTCCTGGCCCCACCTAGGGAGAGGTGTCCTGGAAGAACAGCAAAGACAAGTCCTTGTCCTCCTGGCTGCAAGGAACTGGCATTCCCTGCTCTTGCAGAGCCTTGCTGGGAACTGGAGGGTTTCTGAGTGGTTTGGAGAAGCTCCTGGGAATTTTAAAATTGTTTCAGGGAAAGGAGAAAGGGTGCTGAATATTTAGGAACTTATTTCCAAGTGCTAAGTAGGCACTAAAAGCCAAAGCTTTTGAGGGAAATTGAATTAAAAGCACTTTTAACCAGGTCTGAAACTCAAGATCTGCATGATGTTTTAATTCTCTGCGTAGAAAGACTAGAGTGAAGAGGCCTCCAATTCTGCTGTTGTGGGGGGGGGGAAACACAAAAGGCAAACTAAATTTTAAAATACAATTCTCTAGATCATGAAGGAATGTTCAGGGCCTCCTTCCCTGCCAGAGAGCCGTGAGATGGTGGGATGTGCCATGCAGCCCCTCCACATCACCCTCAGATAGTGGTCAAGAGCGAGGTGCTTGGAGGTAGTTTCAGGTCACTTGGAACTATTGGGGTGCACTTTTGGGAAGGTCAATATTAAGGGGTCACCTGAGGAGCAGTGAGGGATTTGCCCTGCTCTCAAAGCCAGGTTGTCCCCACTGGTCAGTGCCTGACTCCATCCCACTTGTGGCAGGAGGTGAGACCGAGGTGCCCCTGTCCCCAGGCCCCTGTGGCTGCCTCCCCCTCTGGGTTAATGGCCCAGGAAGGTGCCAGCCTCTGAGCCTGGTGGTGTGTGGATGGTGAGATCTGCCCATCTCGTGCTGGGAGCCTGGGAACCTTTGCTTGCCTGAGTAAGTGTGGCAATTTCTGTCCCTCCAGTCTGCTGGGAGAATGTCAGGACTAGCCCTGATTCGCTTCAGTCACAAGAACTGCATTGTCTTAACTTGTGCCAACTCTGTTTCTAATTACATTTTAATCATTTAAAAATGATTAGCAGTTTTTATTGCCTTGTTTGTGGGTAAATTTTCTCACCCCACACATTCTAGCTGCACTCCAATGACAAGTCCTTTTATAGGCAAAAAAGCCCCCGAACGTCCCCATGACTATTTACCTACAGCATATTTTATTCCTTCCGAAATTTTAATACTTTCAGGGTGCCAAGGCTCTGGCATTTTCTGGTGGATCAATTGTGGTATTGTGCTGTAAAATTAAGCAGTTTTTTTTGGCAATCCCAAACAATGTAGCTTCCACCGAAATGAAGATACCGCACATGTGTTAACTGTGAAAAGTTTCAGCCCTGAATAGTTGCCTTGAAGCTTTTTGCGGTGAAAAGAATTATGTATTTTCCTCTCTTTGAAAACAAAATTATTATTTTTTTTTTAAAGCCATGTTTAAACAGGCTGTTTTTGTAAAAGGCCCCTTTTTTGTTATCTTTAGTGTGGTTAGTTGCTTTATTGCTAATCTTGGTGGGTAACTGTATATTATTCACCCTATTGTTCAGCAACACAAGAGAACCTTTGTCATACTCCCAACAGGGCTATTTATATAGCGTGGCACTTCTGAGGGCTTCTTCCTGCCCTGATGTTCTTCCACCTTCTGGGGAAAGGAAAATAGTTCATCTGAGAGGGAGAGTGAGCAGTGGTCCCTCCTGAGAGCTGCTGAAATCCAGGCGAGATGCAGGTCCCTGGGATGCCACTGGGAACAGACTTAGCAGTTTCCAAAGATTTGGTTGGTTGTGGTTGAGGTTGACCAGAGCGTTTATTGAACAGGGAGATGCGCTCAGGTCTGGCCAGGGAGAGCAGCCGGGGTGGTCCTCACTGCCTGACACTTGGTGCCATCAGGGGATGGGGTCCCTGCAGCCCTGAAGCTGCCCAGGCTTTGTCCAGCAGGTCCTTGGGGACTGAGAAGGACTTGGGAAAGTCAGGAGCTTATTTATTTATTCCCTAAAAGCCTTGACTTCAGTGAGGGGATTTTCTGTTAAGGGACATCAACAAACAGGAGGTTTCCTTGTGAGATGGGGGTTTCCTCCCTGGGGTGAGTGGGTGGGTGAAATCTAAAGACTTTGCTGACCTCTGTGGCTGTGATTTGGTCTTGTGGGTTTAGAAGGGCTGGTGGGAAGAGCAGGGAAGCTCCCTCCACAGCTCCAGAGGCACCAGGAGGGATTCCCACCTTGAACAAGAACATGTACCTTGCCTATGAACTCACCTGCAATATATTTATGCCTCCTTACGGAAAACAACCCCTGACAAGGAATCATCAAAAAACACAACAATTTGACTTCTCTTAGGAAACAATGAGCCACCTTAGTTCAAAAAGAATCCCAGCCTCGAGGTCAGCCATGGAGCAGTGCTTTGGGAGACGGAGCTTATATTTCACATGCCTGCTTTGTATCTGACCTGACGCAGGGCACCAGCCGCCAGAGCAGAGCTCTCCGTGGCATTAGTGATCATTAACATGCTCGGAAAACTTGGGGAAACAGGCGCGCTCGAGCATAAAAAGCTTCTGCTGCTGCTGCTGCTTGAATTTTAGCTCCCCCATTAACACCAGCGTTTCTTACAGGGAGAATAATTGCGCTTTCGGAGTTTGGGGGAAGGTTTGCCAGTAGCTGGGAATTGTGTGGAAGCAGGAATATCTTGTGGATGTGTAACACAAGCGTTAAGCAAATGTAAAAACCAGGCTCAGCAGGGAAAAATCTGCCTTATTTTGTGTGCCAGCGTCTGTGGGACAACTGCTAAGCCCCGCGGAAAAGAGGCTACAAATAGGCAGCTCTCCCTGTTTCGGGCGATCCTTGAATTATTATTTGTGAAAGGGGCAAAACCCCTCTCTTTTTATATTTTCCGTTGCTAACCAGCTGTGCAAGAAGTTAAACATCGTAATTAACCCATATCTGACCCAGTACATTTGACTGATTTGCAGGCAGGGCCGGCAGGGTAACTCGAGCCGGCAATTTGAACCCACCATGTTCGTAATGATGATTTTACAGTGTAATGGTCGCACTAAATCCTTTCGCTTTTGCTCTGTAGCCGCTGTTGTGACAAGAAAAGCTGTGGCAACAGAAATGAGACTCCATCAGATCCAGTGATAATTGACAGGTAAGGACTGCTATTGTTTCCTTCCATTTTTTTTTCCTTCCTCCCTCTCCTCATTATAATGAAACACCTGCCCTGTGTTGCTAATGGGGAAGAATTAGGAGGATATACGGATGAAATTTTGTTTTTTTGATAGAGAATTAGTTGTGCTTTGCAGTTGTGAGTGCCTTGGAAGGGCCATATGTGGGATAACGTAGGGATACTGGAGCGCCCTGCTCTGTGGAGGGCTCCAGCTCTTGTAACTGATTCATGTGCATAAAGAGGAGATTTTTCTTTCTGACTTTCTGTGACTCAATTCACATGCTATGCCAGGGAAGCTTCAGGAATAAAATAATAATAGTTTGTGATTTATGAAATGTGGTTGGGTGCTTATAAATATTTAACTTTTATTTGAAAAATGTTTGAATCATTATCACTTAGCTACTGTAGTTCTGTTGGATGCAATCCATCTACATTTTAAGGCTTTTATTTATGCATAAAAACAGTTAAAAAAATAGATCTGCAATGTAAGGTTTTTTCCCTCCTCTTATTTTCTCTGGTTGGAATACAATTTTGACTGTATTGTCAGTTGATGAATTCATTTTTGCCTGTCTTAATTATTGTGTTTTTAAACAGATCCATATTGCTAATCTGACATCACTGAGTAAATCATTGTAGTACAATACATCTATTCCAGTTGCTCCGAGCCATGTGTAGTTTCTGTTGCTTGCAAATTATGCAAAATGGTAGCCAAAGAGCCATTTTTACATTTTAATAGTCCGAATGCGTTGTCCAAAGCCGTGTGGGACAGGCAGGGTGTTGTGCAGCAGGACTCTAGAGGAGTGAAATGGCCACGAAGCACCAGGAGTGTCTGTCAGGGGTGGGGAGAGCAGCACCCTGCACTGAGCTGTGAACAGAGGGACCCCAAAAGGAGCTACCCAAACACCCAGGGGTGAGGGCACAGAGCAGGCGCCTCTCCTTGTGCTGCTGTCAGAGTTCTATTTGCTGTGTGAAGTTTAAAGTATCTTCCATGCCAGAGTGTCCATTTTATGAAAGGAGGTGAGCAGGGTTTTATCTGTTGGGGGCCCCACACGGAGAGCAGTCCAGAGCCTTGTGCACATCCCTGCTCCCTGTTCTTGGATGGGCTGGGTAGGAAAGTGCATATATTGGATGCTTATAGCAGATGTTTTGATTAGCTGTAATAAGTAACCCTGAGAATGTTTAAATCTCAGAAGATATCCCTATCTATTTTAACTAGGCATATTTTCATCTTCTCTGAGCATCAGGTAGCACCAGAGAAAGTGTGTGTGGGGGGAAAACCCCACAGTGAAACCTGTATGGAGCTGTGTTTTATAAGCATGCTGCAGAGCTGAACACTATAAACATGGTGTTAGAGTGGCATTTTGAGCGACATGAAAGCTACAAAATTCACATGAATTTTTCATTGTACTGGAAAGTGAGATGTTAAGATGCTAATGGCAGGTTTACAGAAATATTTTGTTTAACTATCTAGTATGCAAAACTGCCAGTTGCAAATCGTTTTAAATTTTGAAAGCCGGAGATGCTGTCTGTTACATGCTTCCTGCAAAATGAGGAAAATAGATACAGGAAAAAAACAACTTTAGCTTCCTAGCAGTGATCCATTCCTCAGTCTATACATGAATTGATGCAATAATTACCAATTTTGAAGTTTCTTCTTAAAATGCAAGCTAAACACAACTCAAAGCTGATAATGCAAACCCTGCCTCGCCACCCGCACTGAATCACACTTGGCTTGTGAATGGGTTAAGCTTTTTAAGTTCTTCGCTTGGTTTTAAATTGTGACTTTGATACAGAAGGTTGATATGACTGTGGTTTGAATAACACTTGATTTTGACCTGTTCCTGTGGGTTGCAGTGGCATAAGAAATTTGACTCAGCAGTACTGTAATTAGCCCTCCCCGTGTTTTTGAAACAGGATTGTGTTACCTGGATTGCATTAGTGTGGCTTCTATTGTTGCCGCTTCGCATCTGTCCCAGTAGGGTACTTAAAACCTTTTCTTGGCCGGGGCTAGTTCAAACAATTTAGGCCAAGCAAGTATGTGCTTTATACAGTTAGTGGCTTTAGTGATGTTTCTAGTGACATTTATCCTATTCATTTTTCTTGTCCCCTTTGGTTTGGAAAGGATGAAGTGATTTATACGGAGCCTTTTTACCTTAAAATGAGTCCTTTATAATCGTTCTATGATTAAAATGCCTGCACAAGTCAGGCCATGTGTTTGGTTGTGCTCCATTGTCACTTCTCCATGCACACAGTTTTTAACTATTATGTCAATTGATATGCAAAGCCATATTTAGTTATTTTTATTTGCATTGAGCTTAGAGAATTCATTTACCATTTGGGCTAAAACACTCCCGCATGCCTGATGCTCTGATCAAGTCTTTGCCTATGGATTTAATCTAACTCTTGCATCAAATCCTGTGAATCCACAGACTCTGACCTAACATAGAGTTTAACGTAGAATCTATCCATGGGATTTTTGACATATGTACTTACATGGAAATGCTGTCCTCCCCTGACAAGTTGGAATAGTATTTTGGATTGATTAATTCTCTTTGATGAGGCTGGAGAGACTCAGGATAGAGAGGGCTCTGGCTTTGTGGTGGTTTGGTGAACTTGGAGAAGAGGCTGTTGGGCAACTTCAAAGTTACATGTGTTGTATTCTTCTTCAAACCCTGGACATATGTGAAATCAAATTGTATATTTCTCTCTAATGAAAATGTGGGGTTTAAGAAGGAAAGTCTGTAGCCGTGTTTGAAACAGGATATGACTTTATTATTTATAAAATTGTTTTATACTTTGCTCTATTATAGCATCAGCAGATACAGCAGGGAAAAGGACCTAAAGAAATTTATACTCATATACAATAGTGATTTAAATTTTCTCTGGAGAACAAAATAAATCTATTATGATTACAGAGCAGTCATCCCAAGGAAGTTTCTTAGAAACCTCTGTGTGTCTGTATCATCTTCTTAGCATAGCCTGTATATTTTATCACTAATCCAGTTACATGTGTTGAGATGAAGATCTGATGAACAGGAACTCATTTTAAAAGGGGTATTATTGTCACAATACAAATGCACAATTCCTCCTACGAGTGCAGTGGCAGGGCTGTATTGTAATCACACTTAAAGAAAACACAGAGCACTTCCTGTTATTAAATTAAATTCTAGATTGATTTAACTTTCAAATTGTAACTCATATTTGAATTTAAAAGGTTCGCAATAAAATTCCTGTGAAGAAATTGAATAAATTGTAGTTTTATTACCACTCTGGATATCCTGGTGTCCTAACCTTTTTCCTTACAGTTATCTTAGTTCAATAAATAAAACCTCATTAGACTATTCCCATTTCAACGAGTTTATTAAATTTTACAGGAGTAATTAGCATAAGCTGTGCTAATTTTTCTGGAAGACTAATGAGAGAGCTTCCTAATTAGGTTTGCTTTGTAAGAATCAGAAAAGATGATAATGACAAAAGTCACATAGGGGAGAAAGTGGGGCTTTATGCTATTCCTTGGTTCAGGAAAAAGGCTCCTCTCTTGGCACTCTGTTCCAAACTTTTAAACCCAATTTACCATTGTCAGGACCGATATTTAATGGTGTTACCAGTGCCTGCTGGGGCTTCTTTACCTTTTATGGCTGCATCCAGTAAATAGGAGTCCTACTGACTGACAAAATAGGAATAACCACTGCAATCCCAAATATAGTGGCAGAAAATATATATACCATTTATATTCTATATATCCTGCTTGAGACATTGTATGGAAAAAGGGCTGAAAACAGGCAGTTGCTGACTTATCCCAATTTTTGCTTCATCCCATGGGACTCGAGCAGGCTGATGGCAGTGACCTGGAATTGGCTTTGCTAATATTTACCAGTATGGGCAGGACCTGTAGTGAGAATCTGGCCACTGTCTGTCTTGTGGATTGATAATCTTTAGGTGAGGTAGAAGCCAAGGGGCTTTATGCTGGAGCTCCCCTGGGAGGAAGCGTGTCCTGTGGGGGCAGGACCATGGGGATGGCCAGGGCTTCTTCTGGCCCTGCTCTGTAATACACTGAAGGTCTTCACGTGGCATTTTGGGTGCAATTTGGGAGCAATGAGGAGGTTTGTGCCTTTTCAGTGCCATCACAGCTCTTGTCCATGGAGCAGGGTGGGGACTCATGGATTGGAGGTTGTAATATTTCCTATGCCTTGTTATTAGATGACACCAAAGTACATTTTAGTGCATGACCTCCTACCAGTGTCTGAAAGGCCTCTGTGCTTCCAGCGTGTGCAGGATGCTTGTCTGGGCTCTCTGTAACCTGTCCCCAGCACACCCAGCCAACTCACCTACAGATGGGTTTGAAATCTTTCAGCCTGTAACCTGCAAAGTTTTATGTTTGTGGGTAGGATTTCACTGTGCAATGACATGAAAAGTCATTACCTCTGTTTTACCACTTCACAAGTCATCACCTAGTGGATTGTGTTTTACAGGCCTGATCATCTTTTCATCCTAAATACAGGCAGGTGGAAAAGTGACTGGGAGGACTGTATCACACTCCCTGCATCCTCCCCACAAACACATTTCTTAGCTAGATGTGGCAAATGTGTTTTGCAGTAGCTTTCCATGTCTGGAGGGAGGGGGATGGAGGTGCAGGCAGAACCTGCCCTCCAGGAGAGGCTCTGGTGGGGGGATGAGGTGGGTTTTGCTTGGGAGGGAGCTGCTGAGGGATGCTTTGCTGCAGGGGATGGGGTTGGTGCTGCAGCTGATCCCCACCAGCCCACAGGGACGTGGGCTCACCATAGCACTGATGTCACAGCAAAGTGGCAGGAGATGCCAGGCGCTCTGGCAGTGGCACCTTGGCAGGAGTGCCAGTTCCTGCCCTGTTCTGGTCATATCCTTGTCCCCCTGGCCATATCAGTGCCAGAACCTGGCTGTGTGGAGTCAGGGAAAGCTCTGTCTGCTGGTGTCCTGTTCCCCCCTTGGAGCATCCCCCCCAGGGATAGGGCTGTGGGAGCCTGGGGGTCCCACCACTGCTGGGTCCTTGGCTGGGTTTTCCACACAGAAGGAGCAGGAGGGCAGGCATGGAGCATTCTGATAGACATCCAGACCTAGGTACAAAATGTTCCTGGGCCTGAATATTTGGCTGGAATTTTGTGCTGGAAAGTGCCCCCCTCGTTGCTGTGCCCCTTCCGGAGCCAGACGGGAGTTATTGATCCATCAGGGAGGGAGTCAGAGAAGCAGAAGCTGGGTGACAGAGCTACCCCCAGCACTGCACAGAGATGTCTCCCAGGCTGTCTTTTAAGGCTGTGCTGCCTAAACCCCCTGGGCCTCTAAGCAGGGTGTTCAGAGACAGAAGTTGTCCTCGAGCGCTTCATGTGAGCTCCGGGAGCCTGTGAACCCACACATTTCTGGGAGGGGAGGGATCCAAACACACATCCTCCAGGATTTGGTTGTGATTGATGCAGCTGAGAAGCATTACCCAGAACATTTCCCACATGACTTAGGCAACCAAAGGCATTTTGAGCTGTTGTGAGATAAATGGGAGGCTCTGATCACTAGATGCTTCTCACACTGAGATTCAGGCTTGAATGCTTGTCCCTCTACGGGTGCTCCTCATGCATGTGGTGTCAGTCTTCTTTCTGGTGATGAAATCACTAGAGCTGGGGGTAACTTTGCAAGGATTCTTGCAAAAATCTCTTGGTCTCAGCCTGTTGGGGTTGGCACATATCACTGCTGCTTATAAATTCCTTTATTTTGCTCTTGGGGCCGAATGAACTTGGTCAGGGTCAAACCAGCTTCTGCTTATTGTTTGTTTGATTTCTCTTCTCTCTGCCTCCAAGTACAAGAATTTTTGTATGATCTTACAAGTATTATGCAAAACCTTAATTTGGTCTGAGCTTCACTCAGAAGGTTTGTGAGTTTCTCAGCAAACCTGTTCTGAGTTTTCACTTTGTTATTAAATCCCAAACCAGGCAAGTCTTATGTGGTTTTGGGTTTCACTGCAAACATTTCACACTGCTCTAATAGTTTCTTGCTTCTCTCAGTGATGCCTTTTGAATCCACAGCAAGTGTTTGGGGCTTTAGTTAACTGTGATCTTATGCTTGATTATTACTATTTAATATCATTGGTGATGTAGCAGAGGCCTCTATTGCAAAGCAGGCTCATTGGGCTGAATGCTCTGTAATTTCTAAGTAGGGAGATGATCCCATTCCTGAAGAGAAATGGTTCTCTTGATGCAGAGTAAAAATTGAGATTTTTCTATGGAGACCAAAAAGCTTGTGTTGAACACCCTGGGGATGAGAACTGAAGACAAGATTTCTGCTTTTGGCATTTGACTGTTAGTGCTCATCCATTGCCATGGGCTTGGCCAGCTGTGACCTGAGTGCACACATGGGATGTGCTGGACCTGCAGCTCCGAGGCCCCAGGGTCAGCTATGTCCGTGTCTGGAAGTCCCTTGGGCTCTTCCTGAAAATCTCAGTCCTGCTCTGCAAGGGTTAACAGCTTTAAGAGACTGCACTGGTTTGTTTTAGTCCTCAAAGTCCATCCTGAAGACCCCGTGGATTTTCTTGTGCAAAGGAATCTGAGACCTCATGGATTACTCTGCTGCTCTGTTCCCATGGCAGGATTTGGATATTTGAGGTTGGAGGTGCTTTAAAAAGTTTGGTGCAGTGACCTCCTGCAGCACCAGGAAAGCTCCGAGTGCTCTGGTCCCAGTAGGAGCCCAGGGCTTGGCAGGGTGATCCATCCTTTTGTTTTTTGTCACAAAACTTCAAATGTGCTCTTCATACCTATTGATTTCTTAATATGGACTCCTACTTCAAAGCATGTCCTGCAGCAGGGAGGATGTGCTGGGCACAGTGGGCTCCCTGCTCCACGCAGCTCAGTGCCAGCTCTTTTCTCTCAAGAGTGGGGATTTTTTTGGGGAAAAAAAACCCCAAATGTCTTTTTCTCATATGCATGTATATATACACAGAGTTTCTGGAGTGGATAAATTTCCTCTTCCATCTTAACACCTGATTTATTTCCATATTTGCTGTCGCAGTGGGAATGCATACATGAATAAGAGCAATGGGGAAATGTATTTGCAAAGATCATCCTCAGTTTTAATGCAGATTAGCTAAAATTCTTCTGAACATGAAAAATGTATCTCAGCTCTATCCCAGCGTTTACTGGGTAAAAACACAACCCAAGCTTTATTCTGCAGGAGCTGAGGTGTGTGAGTAGTTTTCTTCATGTGAGTTTTCATAAACATTTGCATGTTCCAGCCACCAAAATGTATTCTTATAAGTAATTGGCCACACTTATTAAAATAACTATGTTAAATTCACAGGCACTTCTGCCTGCTGGAAGTATTTAATTTTAATACAACATTTAACTAATAAAGTTAAAAGAGAGTAAGAATCACTTGTAGGTTACTGTGCAAATCAGGACTAAGTTTCTAGAAATGGTTTTGATGCCATCCTTGAAAGGCAGCAAGTCTCTGTAGTAGCAGTGGGAAATGCTGGTATGAATTTTCCTCTTTCTCTGTAACATCGTGATATTTTTTCTGTAACAGTTCTGGAAAAGTACAGAAAAGCCATACAAAGTTCCCAGTGTGTCACATTAGCAACTTTGCATAGGTAGTTTGTGATCAGAATATATTACTGTATCAACTGCATGTTTACTTTTTTTTTTTTGCTAAGGACAGTATTTTAGAGGTTTTTTTCCTTTTTAAAGTGGAACAGATAATTTTCTACCCACTTTTAGAAAGGGTGTCTGGAAATAGGAAATGCGAATACAAATTTTCTGTTGTTGTTAATATGTGAATTATATGAAATTAGTTATTAAAAGGCTTTATATCAAGTCACTGAAATTACATACTGGACTGTAGTAAGGTGACCCAGATATAGAGCCTTTCAGAGCAATCATTGAAATGCTATGAACAGTGCTGTTTTGTCTTTTGTTTCTTGCTGCCTCTAAAGGTGTAGGCAGATGAAGATAACTTGAAAAAGAGCTATTTCTCCAATTACAAGCTTTTGTCCAAGAGCAAAGAAAGATTTCTAGACTAGCAGCATTCACTATAACAAAATTAAATTCCCTTCATCTGACAAGAAGTGGAGTCTGGCAATAGTTTGGGATTTTTTGTTGGGGCTGGAGCAGCAGCTGCCCTCTGTGCCCCCTGGTTTTCCCAGAGAGGAGGGGAGAGGTGGGGAGGGTAGGAGGGCAGTGGGTGCTGTCCCCTTCCTTTGGGGACATCATTTCCCCTTCCCAGGGCTCTGGGGAGGGTCGAGGGAGCAGCATCCCACTGCCACCCCCCTTTCCCCACCCCCACCGTGCCAGGAGGCCCAGCCAAATCTTTTTGGGTTTGTAACAACACGTCCAATCTGGCATTCCACAACTACGGCATCTCGCTAACGGGCTGAGGCACCAGAGTTCAGTAATGTAATATAAAAAGTAATGGTGTTAGCTAACACATCCTTAATAAGATATTGTCTGCTGCTCTGCCATATGCTACCGAGCAGGCTTTCCCTCTGTGGGGCTTTTGAGTTCTCTCAATAAGATTATTTCAAATACTCTAATCCTGAATCATTGACATGAATACAAAAGCCTAGTGACATCTAATAGATGCCTCTTAGCTTTGCTTTTCCTCTTGTTCCTTTCCTTTTTCTTCTCTTTTTACCTGACAAAAAGCTTACAGACACTTGGGCTCTGTCTCTCAGTACCAGCATGTGGGTCCCCTCATGAAATATAAAGGAGGAAAAAGGGCTGACATAGGGCTGATAAGCCACAGAGCAAAGGACCATAGAATTAAAAGTAAATGGCAGTAAATCCTACCCTGTACACTCAGTTGTTCTTTTATTGTTTTCTTTAATTCTTCCAGTGCCATGCTGGGCTAGAAAGAGATGAAAAATGGGGCTACCAAAAAAAAAAAAAAAAAAAAAAGAAGGTGATGCTACAATGCCAGGGTCATACAGGCTTGCTTGATTCTTGGGTTTTCCTAGTGCTCCTCTCACCTTGACTTTCTAATCAGAGTTGCAAATATTCAGCTAAACACATAATTCAATTAGCTGAATGTTTAGGTCATTTTTTTCAAAGATTAATTAAAAAAAAAAAGAAGACACCCTTGAGTGACATGATTGTGACCCTGGAACCGATTAATTTTATATAACTAAACATTAGAAAGACTTAATATTCCATTGTGAGCGTCTAGCAATCAAAAAATGATCTTCCTCTTAGTGCTGTCTCAATGACTGTCAGAGGCAGAAAATAATTTTCTGTTCATCTCCTTTTGGACTTTGACAAACTCTTTGTCTGTTGATTCTGAAATCTGCCTTTGGAAAAAGTTACTGGTACAGGATACAATGGTTTAGATGGTCTACAATGGGTTAAAAACCAAACTATTTAAAACACAATACTTTTCCTTCATTTTTATCCATGGTTTTGCAGGGACACTCTCAGGCTCTCCTGACCAGCACACCCATCAACTTCCACCCTGTTGAGTCAGGTCCTCTCTGTAAACTCCCTCAATATAATCCTTCAGTTGGATTTTTTGGCATCTGCATCACTACACAACCATTGGCTGACTTCCCAGATGTTAAGTCACTTTGATAAGTGGATGTTAAAAACCACTTTACCTAGTTCACATTTTGTAGGAAGATGACACAAGGAGAGGAGAAATGTGTTCTGTATTCATTATAAAGTTCTTCACTCTGAAAGAAGAATAAAATTAGCCACACTCAGAGCTATTAAGATCTGATGGTCGCTTCTCCTCCCAGCTGCTCCAGGTGCCTCTGCATCTCCAGCACAGTCCTGCAGGAGCTGGGATTTGGCTGCAGACAGGAGCCCACCCCCTGGAATATCTTTCTGGGTGTTTTACAGACAAGAGAAGGAAAGGACCTGCAGCTCAGATCAGAATTTACCCATTAAAAAAAAAAAAAAAAGAGGAAATTTGGCTGCAGTACAAAGGAGTGCCCAGGAGTTTTCTGTGGTCTGGGGCAGAATTTGTTTCTCATGCTGGGGGTTTATGTGTTAAAAGCAGCTCTGTAAAGCTTTTTTACTTATCTCTGAGTCTTCCAGTTGGTACCATGGCCTGGTGTTACTGGGCCCTGTTGGACTCTGAGGCTGCTGAGTGAGGGATGCAGGGTGGAAGTCTCTGCCCTGTGGAGCTCTTTAGGCATTTTTTTTTAAAGCACAGTGAGCTCCATAATAGCTCTGGCATTCTGAAAAATGGAATAAACTGTACCGGGGTGTAGGAGGAAAACTTCTCTCTGAACGCCATTGTGTGTACATAAATTGTCATCTGTCATGTACCACGTGGCAGGAGAGAGGAACTTTCCTTTTTTTTTCCTGAAGGATTGCCCTGCTGTGACAATGGTAACTCAATTTGTCAGAAATTACAAGAACATTAATACATCATGCCCTAATGTTTCATTAGTACATTAATACTTTTGAAGTCATCGGAATTTCCCTAATAAATGTCTTCAAAGTTGGCTGGCCATTCATAAACTTGAGTTTTCAGCATTATAATTGTAATTGAGATACCTATTTTCCCTGATTAATCCTTGGAGTTTGTGTGTAACAATCAGCCTTGTTGACATCCGCGCTTGAAAGAATAACACGCCGTTAGTTAATATTTGTGTTATTGCAGAGTGCCGTGATGTGGAGGGGGATGAAAAAAAAAAAAATAGGGAGACTATTCTCGGGGAAACAAAAGGGAATTTAGGGAATGCTTTTTGCCATGGTAACCCAGTTATCGCTCATTAATCTGTCACCTATGGAACGAGTTCCAGACTGCGCCGCGTCCCCGGGGGTCGCGGTACCTGCGGCCACCCCCGGCTCTGCTTCCCCAAATCCCATCATGTGCCTGGATGGGCCTCAAAGAGGGCGACTCCCTCCCTGCCTGGGCCACCTGGGCTGCCTGGCCCTGCCACCCCAAGAGCAGCTCCCCGGGGAGATGATGGGGAGCCCGCCCGTGGGCGCCGCTGCAGCGGCTTCAGGGGCCGCCTGCATCTCCAGAAGGAAGGAAGTTTTTTTTCCTTCATTTCCAAGATAAGGTGTCATTCATGAGAGCAGCGTGCTGAACTAATCAGGTTAATTGAGAGACCCTGAATAGCTCTCATTGAGCGGATCCCTCCTTCCTGCTCAAGGCAGATAGTGCAGACAGGGAGATTACAAGTGCTTTAAACTCTTTTCTCTCCATCTCTGAATTTCACACCCATTTCAGGATGACGAGGGTCAGAGCAGACGTGTGACACGGGGGTTGTACAATTTGGCTTTGCTGAGAGCAAGCTTTAATTTTTGTTGTTTGGGTTTTGGTGAGGGTTTTTTTTCCCCTTTTAATCATCATGATTGTGATTGTTTTTCAGTGAGGCCAGTGCTTCCCATCTCTCCTGATGCCAGGGACACCCTGCTGATTTACACCAGCTGGAGTGGTGTAAATTACTCTACTGTTTTGGAAAGATGCAGAGGACATTTGGAAAGATGTAGAAGACTTATGCAGTTGTGTGATTGGCTCTAGATTGACCTGCTCCTGAGTGTTGTTAATATTAAAATTATTTCAGACCTAACTCATGGCAGGGCTGCAGGAAACATTAATTTTAAAAAGATGTTTTCAGTGTTTGAAGCAGATAGCAGTGGGGTTTATTGCTTTTATGGTATCATTTCCCTTTAAACCCTTCTAATCGAAGTGGCTGTACGTAATTTTATTCAAGTTTACCAGAATGTGAAAGCATTTCCCTCTGGATACTCTTGCCAAATTAGGAACAGCCAGGCTCCAAACCTCACTCTAATCTTCCCATTTGCCACAGTCTATTACATTTTCTTTGCAAATATTGTAACTGTTAGGGTGAAGAAGAGAGAATTTTCAGGAAAATAAATTCCCCAAAAGTAGTGTGTGTCCCCCCACTTCTCCAAGCTTAGTTTAATTTAAACACAAGCTAAACATGAGCATCGTTGTCCCTGTTGGCCCCCTCCTCTCCCCCCCACCTGGCTTCTTTTCCTTGGAAGTTTCAGGAATGACTTTAATTATCTCTACAATCAAATTCTCACTGCTGTCCCTGTGAAAGCGTGTAGTCATGGATTGCTGGGATTATTTTCTTTAGCACTTGGGGATAGAGAAACTGGTTGTTTGGAAATGAGAACCAGCTGGGTTCTCAGAGCTGGCGTTTGGAGGGAGCCACTTTGCACAGAAATCCCGGTGCTGAGCAGAGCCTGAGCTCAGCCCCAAACTGCCCCTGCTGCCTGGGCCACGAGGGATTATGACATCTCAGGGCTGGGGTTTTTTTTTTTTTGTTTATCTCATTAATATGCATCTCCAGGGTGGCTGCTGCCAGAGCTGGCCTGAACTCCTCCCCAAAGTTTCTGGAGGCAGAGGTGCACCCCTGCAATCCCATTCCTGGCTTCACCTGCCTAAAACAGGGAAAATAAAATTAATTAATAGAAATCAAGCCAAATAACTAGATCAGACACAAGGTCTGCAGATGACAGGTAAGCGGGTTAAGGGAGATTAATGCAACAAAGGGAAGGGCAGAGATAACTTCTGCTATCTTAACATCTTTTGTTGCCCTAGAAGACAAGCTGCAGGGGTGATGTTCTTCCTTTCTTCCAGCTTGGAGAAATTAGTTATTTGTCATACCTTATTAATCTGTTTTAGTGCCAAATTCAATTTAAAATTAGGACCATACATGTAGTCAGAAATTATATGAGCTATGCTTTTAGCTGAGTATTTTGTCATAGGGAAAGGCACAGAAATCTTCTTCATTTAGTCGTAAGGATGTAAATTTGGAGATATTCCACTGGCTTTAAGGCAGCTGCTTCATATTTCTGTCTCTTTAAAAGGGAAGTATTCATTCTTTGGAATACAAGGATTTGTTTCTAGGGTTTATTTACATTTTAAGATACCAATATAAAATACATGTAAATGTGTATTTTCTACTTTCAAGGTTCTCTCACACTCTTGCACCCTTGTGTTTCTCTACACAGTTTTTAGGGTGGTTTCCAGTTTAAATTGTGACTTTTCAATGCTTGAAATTCTATAGTGACTAAATTGGTGGCTTAGGTAAAAAGTCAAGAAAATAAATGTTCCTTTTAAAAAAGTTTATTACAAAGAACATGACTGATCACTGAGCTTTGAACAGCTACTTATAAATTATTTGATTTCTTTAGTTCATAGAATACAATGACTTTAACTCTATTAGTATCCCTTTTAGCACAACTAAATTATTTTTTGAAAGATGAAACCATTTAGCTGAACATGTTTAGATCATACCATGACCTAAAATCTCTCATACATGTTACATACGTTTCCACACATGGATTTGTATTTTTGGTGGGTTTGGTTCTGTTGGTTTTTTTTTTTTTTTTAATCTGGTTTTTCTGTTTGTTTTCTTTTAAATTTAATTTTATTTTTTCCCCCCAACAAATAACTGCTGCATTTCCAGTCACTCAAATTTGGACAGAATTTTACTTCCTGTTTCAAAGGTCAAGGAAAGCTGACCTCAACAGCAGTGTTGAGGCTGCTGAATTATTCATATCATTGACTTTGTGTCAGCTTCCACATTTGTGCAGAGGGATGTTTTATTCATTTATCTCATTTAGGGACCTGCTCTGCACCTGTTTCTACCATTAAGTACCCTGTAATTTGCATTTGATGCTAATTTAGTTTCATATCAGCCTGGTCCCCTCTTGTTAATTTAATTTTCTAAGACCCTTTTCATTACAGTAGAAATGTTTCCCTCTTTAAAGCAAACATCTATACAAGTAATTGTATAAACTGCCTTTTAAATAATATCTTTTAGAAGAATCCATCGTTTAATTCCTTAATTCCTATAATTAGCCATGGTTTGATTAATGTTTCAAAGGGTTAAATTAAAATGCAGAATTACTCAAATGCATACTTGAATAATTTTCCCTCTGCTGATAACAGTTTCTGCATTGCTGCTTTTATTCTCCTCGTGATTCTGAATATTACATGTACTAACAAGCACTAATTTTCCTTATGTGGTGATTTTCCTATGCTGAGCAATAGAGGGTTTTAATGTACAATTGTTGGAAACTCCACATTGCCAGTGGGATACTTAATTTTTTTTTTTTTTTCCCCTTCTGATCGATTGTAAACAGTTGAGGAGAAACGCTGTGGCTGAGCTGCTCTGGGTTCCTTTCCAGCTTGTAAGAAACTTAGAGATGCTTTATTTTGCCAACAAGCATCGCCGCTGTGTTCTCACAAACAGCGTGATTAGCGCCCAGCGCTGCAGAGAATCACTCGGAAATATTTACAACCATCGTGCGTTTGTTGGTGGAGGTGAAAAATTTGCATCTGCTGTGATCCTACAGGGCACAAAAATGCTGCGGGGTTGTCACCCCCGGGCACAGTGATGTTTGTTCAGCGCAGGAATACGGCACTGGGGTAAATAAATGACCAGAGGGGCCGCAGTGGGAAATGAAGCCCCTTCTCTCCCCTGCGGGTTTATTTAGAACAAGGCTGGGTAATTGCAGTGGGGTGGGCGCTGTGCCGGGGGATGGACCCCCCCCTCCCCTCCATCTCCATCTCTGTTGATTCAGAGCTTTCAGAGGTACAAACCCCCCGTTCCTCGGGGGCTGTCGGGGAGGGGAGCGGGAGATCAGCAGGAGCAGGGGCTGGGAGCGCTGGGCAGCTGGGCTTCATTACCCAGAAAACAGCCCAGGCTAATTCCTCTCTCTGTTTACAGTGGGGAGGGGGCAGCGGGGCATCAATCCCAGGGGGCTGTGTCCCCAAATTCTTCCGTGCCCTCCTGGGGACAGGAGAGGTTTGGTGCTTGGCTCTGTGTGATGCTCCAGCCCGTAGCTGCAGTGCCGTGTGTGGCAGGAGGGATGCAAGTCCCACACAGGGGATCAGCTTTGCATCAGCTTTTGTTTTGCCCTAGCAGAAGGTGACGCTCCTCCTCTTCCTCCAATTCCCCCTGAAGTCATGACGGGTTTGGGAAGAGGTGCCTGTGGGTTTGGGATGAAACGAGGCTGCTCTGCCTCTGGAGTCCTGCTCCCAGGTAGTGCCCAGGGCTGCTCCAGGGGCTGAGTTTGGCTGTGATGATCCCAAAACTGTGTCTTGTGTTGCACGACATGCCACTTAGATAGGTGAGCCTGAGACCTGGGCTCTGGAGCTACTAATAGCTACAAGGATTTAATATTTAAAAACTGAGCTGAAACAAAACCTCTGGTTTTGTGTTTTTTTTTTTTTTTTTTTTTTTTTTTTTTTTTTTTTCTCTTTCTGATTGCAAAGATGCCTCACAGGCTCTGTTTGTGCTAGCAGAGCCCCCAGACCTGGTGTCAGGGGTCCCGTGTTTGTGTCAGGGGTGCCCTCCCGAGCACTCCCAGTTACAGGAGTACCAGGGCTGAGGGATGGTTGGACCCGAGTACCTGCAAGCCTCACCTTTCCCATCAGCCCACAAATTCAGATATTCATAATAGCTCCCCCTTTATTTTGTCATACACTCACAATAACGGCCTCAGAGCTGGGCATTTCCTGAGTATTAATGACCAGCTGGGGTTAATGGCCCTTGCTTGTGCCTTGAGCCATCAGCTCCTCCCGACTGGTCATTAATTCCCAGGAAAAGCCCTCTGTGGAGGTCATTATTGCCTAATTATCTCCATACACTTTAATGCCAGTTTTGACAATGTACAGTCTCATACTTTGAGTTATAGGTACTTTATAATTCATTAAATAGCTTATCATTAAAACTGCAGATGATCTTGATTATTATTTATTAATGTTTTCCCTTTGATTTTTTTTTTTTTTTTTAAATCTGATGCTCCTATTTCTGGAGGAAGGAAGGGACAAAGGTAGATGGGGTATGGCTCCAATGTCAAAAACTGTCACAAAGCAGCTCTCCCTGTCTGGAGGGGTCTTCCTTGGCTTTGAGAAGTCCCAAAGACATCTCTAGTGGGTCCCAGACCTCGGTTCAGAGCTCACCTTGCTCAGTCCTTAGTAGAGACTTGAGGAGCAGTGGGATGGCCACCTCTGCTGGAGCTCCCTGTGCTGGCCCTGGAAGCATTGGCAGGATCTGGCCCAAGGTTTTGGCAGTCCTTGACTCATTTTTCTCTTCACCCTACTCCAGATTGAGTCAGGGTTTGCTTTGGGAGCCCTTTCTCACCTCAGTGAGGTTTGCAGGGTGAGCTCTGTTGGGGTTCAGGGTTTGGCCCTTTCCCCTGCAGCATCAGGTGGGTGATGTGTTTGAGCACAGTGAAGTGGGACAGGTTCAAGCCAAACAAGGGGACTTTAATTTCTGCTTTTTAATAAGACTGAGCATCTCCTCCTCCTGGGAGCAGCTTCTCTCCCTGTCACTCAGGTGTGCTGTGCGTGGCGTGGCAGAGCTGCAGGTGCAGAGGCTCAGTGCTCTGCCTGTGTGTGCTGGGAAAGTGCCATGCTTAGCCCAGCCTGGGCTCCTCGCTGGAATCATGTCATGTGGAAATGGCCAGGGGAGCACTGACACTGATTCTAGGGGAATTTCCTGTCTTATCTGCCCCAAATGCCTCAATCCTGCAACCTTGTCTAGTTCTTTATTTTCCACTTTTTACCCCAGGCTTTACAAGTGAAACGTCTGGATAACAGAAAGATAAACCTTTGTGTCTGTGGTTTCTCTGAGGTTTTGCTGTGCAGGAGCACCAAGGGGGGCTGTGACCCTGCTTGGGGGAGCCTTTCTGGACCAGCTTGGGGGCCACGATGCTGCCCTGTGCTCGGGGCAGATTGCAGTGTCAGGAGATCTGTTAGCCAGAAAACCTGTGAGGGTGTTTGCTCCCTGTACTCAGTCATTACTTGTCTTTTAGTTACTCTTGCCTGACAGCATCAAGTTGTTTCAACAACAATAATAATAATAATAATAATAATAATAATAATAATATTAACGATGCAGTTTTGGAGCTGTTTTCTCCATTACCTGCGTCTCTGTTGGTTTTGTGTTTGCTGGAGGAAAAGTTGTGTGTGGATGTGAAAATACTGGCCCCATTGAGCCATGCCATCGCCTTTGGAGGAGGCCAAATTTCACCCACTGTATTTACTTTTCTACCTCTGAGCCGTGTTTGTTTACAAAACCTNCACTTTATTTTCTTTTCTGCCTCTGAGCCGTGTTTGTTTACAAAACCTTCTTCTGAACTGCTGTAAACCGCCCAGCCGAGCTGCCTCCCCGTCCCAGTTTGCTCTGGCCTTCTCCAGAAACCAGTCCGTTTTGATTAAAATCATAATGTCATTTGAAAGCAGGGAAGCAAACCAACCCAAAGCCTTGTGCAAAGTTTGAAAGTAGCAAGTTGCTGCCGAGAGGGAAAAAGAAGACGAAGAAGAAAAAAACTCCAACCAAAACCCTTAAAATTCAGACTCAACGGGTCTCCTGTTACTGCTGTCAGGGAAGTCCAAGGGCTTGAGGCTGATGAAGAGTTACAGGCTAAAAAAAAAAAAAAAAAGGAAAAA
>VWZQ01003154.1:1253280-1266638 GCA_013397015.1 Myiagra hebetior | reverse complement strand
GGGATGGTGCTGCCAGCCTGGGATGGTGCCTGGGATGGTGCTGCTGGTCTGGGATGGTGCTGCCAGCTGATGCCCAGGGAAGGAGGTTGGGTGGTGCAGGGGAGAAGAGGCTGGTGGGGCAGGGGCAGAGCTGGGCTCCTCTGGAACAAGTTTTTCCTCCCGTGCTGTGCTCCCATGGCTTGGCCCTGCCCGGGCAGCCTCGTGCCGTGAGCTGAGTATTCTCTTGCGTGTTTTGGGGTGCAATGTTGTGTCGAGAAAGGGAAATTTTGGCTGCCTGTCCCAATGCCATGTAGAACCCTCCTGCCTGCAGGCAGAGGAAGAGGAGGGGGGTGGGAAAAGCAGGGAGGCTGCTGGGGGGCTGGGAGCTGTAAGAGAAGAGGCTGGGAGACCTGGAAGTGGCAGGCAGACAGAGATAGATAGCAATTAGGATCTAGAAGCAGGCTGGGAGATAAGGAGTCACCGAAGATTTACTGTATGTATATGGACAGAAAGAAAGAGCGAGTACATTGGGAGCAGGGAGGGAGGTGTGCACGCACAGTAAATCTCTGGTGATGCCATATCTCTGGCAGCTCCTGCATCCTAATTGCTCTCTCCTTGGCTGCTGCTTTCTGGCCTCCAGCCACTTTCTCTCCATTTCCCTTCCTACCTCCAGCGCCACCTCCGTGAGGCAGCGTTCAGCCTCCGTAGGGCTGGGAAGGGCACTGCTGCCCTGGCATGGCTGGAGAGGTTTTCCTGAGCCTGCTGGGATTTGTGCTCTGCTCTCCAGGGCCTCCAGTGAACCCTGGGAAGCAGAGAGGAGCTGTGAATGCTGTGGGTTTGCTGCTTGCTCCTGGACTTTGGGGCACAGCTGGGTGACCTGCACAGCTCGGGTGCTTTCCCTGCCCACAGCAGGAGCCCTTTGTGCCCGCTGCCCAGGAACCTGGGAATTGCATTGTCAACAATTCAAGATGTGTTTGTGAATTGTCACCATGGGCATCGAGGGCAGCCCGGAGCTCCAGCTTGTGCTCGCCAGGACAGCAACGATCTCTGCAGTCTCAAGAGAGTTTGGGCACTGCCACCACTCTTAAATTTACTTTTAGGATCCTGTTCTTCACCCAGGAAGAGCCTGGAAATGTCTGAATCTTTGGGAAGGTCTTTCCTCACCTTGTCAACATTCATACACACACATGTAGTTTCCCATGTGATTTTTCTTGGGTCAAATTCTATTTGCTTCAGGAACTTGAGCAACCCCAAGGACCTTCTCACAAGCTGGATTTATCCTGAGGTCAGAAAGATGGTGGGATCTGCCGTATTGCACTGAACCTTGCGTCCCTTTAACTTTTGAGGATTTTTTTCTCTAGCAGACAGGAATAAATGCCTCTTTGAAGCACAGTATCATATTCTGTCATGCATCTTAGAGATCACCTCCTGATTTGTTCAAACTCATACCAGTAATGCTTAATTAGAAGAGTTTTATAACAAGTAAATATTTTTTTAAATGCATAATTGATTGTGGAGGGAAGGAAGAACTGCAGGAATGGAAATCATACATCATTTCATTATTAATGGCAATGTCTAAATAAAATGCAGACCTTGTCATATTTAATGGATGGCTGAGTCCATTCTGCTTTAAAACGCAAACTGCTTTTTTTTTTTTTTAAAGGTGCCTGCATAATTTCAGCCAGTTTAAGTGGAATTTAAGATTTTCATAACGTGTTTGAGGGATTTAAAGTTTGTATGACCTAAACTAAGTTGTCTCAGAGCAAACCAATAAGGAAATGATCTTGGCATAGTTTTGAAAGTTAATGTTCTCTTAAATTTTTTTCCCCCTTGAATAAATTAATTTAGGGATTTTCTTACAAACTGCATAACACCTAATGAAGGTTTTATATTTTTATTGTATATAAAAGTGAAGCTGGTGGAGCTCTGCAGATTTACACTCACTGCAGCTGTGGTGATTAGTGTTACCAAAAGGCAAATTCTGATTCTTGCCCATTTAATAGCTGTGAGAGCTGAGGAGTGCTGTGAGTGTTGCCGGGTGATGCTGAGGTCTGAACAGGATTTGTGCAGCACAAGTCAGCCTGCCCTGGCCCTGGAGAGCCTGGGACCAGACAAAAGATACAAGGGAGATTTGGTGTCTGAGCACATCACGGATTTAAGCATTAGAGAGAGGAGAGCAGGGGATGGGTTATGAAATGAAGACCAGATCTGCTGCTTGCTCAGTCCCTCAGCTTCTGCCTTCGGTGGGACTGGGGCCCTTGGGGCTGGGTTGTGTTTGCCTCCACGTGAACAAGCCTGGAGGGGCTTTGTTTGTGTGACAGCCTGGATTGCAGAGCAAAGCTGCTTCACTGAACAGACTGAGGTGGGGTGGGCGCAGGTCTCCGTGCCCTGGGTGCATGGAGGAAGGTTTCCAGAGGTGGCTGCAGGTTGGGGGCACTTTCTGGGCCTTGCCTTAAGGACCTGATCCACCACTGGGAGCTGCCTTCAGCCGAGCTTCCAGACTTTGCCTCAACGCCTTACAAAGCTGGAGAAATTTGTCATATTATCTGCTGTGCCAGTGCCAGGAACAGCCACATGTTCCCATGACAGGTACAGGTGCCAGACACGGCACAGGCCAATTTCCTCCTGGCAGGATCACTCAGAGTGTGCCATGGCAGAGCCAGGACAGCAAAGCATCCCTGTCTGGGCAGTGCCAGTGATGCAGACTGTCCCTGCTGGGGACCTCTGTCTGTGGTTCAAGTGACACCCAGCACCCAGCCTGGGGTCCTGACAGTGGTGGTGGGATGGCTGGAAGAGGAGAGAGGGTGACTGCAGGTGAAATGCAATGGTGAGAGGGAGAATGACTGAACTTGAAGCATCTTGGCAGCCCTAGGCACATGCTACAGCTGGTGCTTGCAAAAGGATGTCAGGGATTTTGTTCCCCGGCGTTTGGCAGAGCTGTTGTGTCTTCCTTGCCCAGCACAGACCACAGAGGCCTTTAGATCTGAGCTGTGGAGAACTCCTGCTCTTCTCATCTCTAAATCTGTAAAATATTGCAAATAGTTCATTTGTTTTAAAGCTTTAAACTCAAGCCTTTGATGTTGCTTTTAGGAAGTTAAATAATAAAGCACAGTGTTCTCCGAACGAGGGCTTTTGTCAGAAAACCTTGCTTTACAATGAAAAGAAGGAAAACATAAATAAATGATACTCAAATATTTATAAAGGCATTCAGCAGATCAAAATGTTTCATTCTGCCTTTATATTGTTACTTCGTGTCTCCCCATCTGAGACTATTTTTTGTTTAAACCATGCAGTGCAGAATGTATTTTGCTTCTTATATCATTAATTTGCAGTGTATTACTGAGTCCTTTCTCACAGGGACATCAACAGGGCATTCAAGGCATAGGTATGTAAATATAGGAAGGTTATTGCTGGGGCTGCCTGTTCTGTGCCTCCCTGCCATGGGTGAGCTCCAAGTGGGAGAAACGAGGCTGCTCCAATGACAACATTAATTGTCCACAGGCTGACTGAGCCCTTTCTGTGTGCATTCCTATTTCAGCAGTGTGCATGTGAGAGAAGCCTCTGCCCCTAGCATGTATGAGGTGCCACTGCCTCCTCCTGCCCAGGGAACATGGGGCTCCCTGCTCCTGCCAGGGCCAAACCCCTGTCTCCAGCTCCTCTTAACCCAATGGCAGGAATGCATCTTGAGCCCATTGCTGTGGGCAGGGCGATTGGTGGCCTCCTGTCTGCTTTTCCCCACCCCATCCCTCTGGATTGATGGTGTAAGTAGGGCAAACTGCTCTTTATCCTAGGAAGGGGGTCTCTAGAGGCAGAGATTCCAGGAGCGCTTTAGAAGTCATGTTTGGTTTGTTGTTTTTCTTTTTTTTTCCCAAATAAATCGTTGGCATCACTTCTGCCAGCATCTGAGCTCCTTCAGGTCCTTGTCTCTGCACCTTGCCCATGAACTGTGCTGCCATCAGTGAGGTCTGGTCATGGTGTCATTGCCCCGAGGAGAATCCTTTCATTCTGTCAGGAGGATCTCAGCCAGGTCCTTGAAACTCCGTTACGGTATCAATATGTGCTGCTAAACGGAGAGGTTTTGGCACCCTGAGCCTGCACTGGGGTTTCTATGTGCAAAGTGTCCTTTGGAAAAACACAACCAAGTAATAAACCCAATGAATTTTAACAGAAAATCCAGAGTCATTGTTCATTTCCAATTTGCCTGGCTGGGAGCAGCGTCCTGTGGTTGTCTCTGGGGACCTGGAAGAGGTTTTCAGATGTGGTTCTGAATCCATAGCATTCATTGCTTTTTGTGGCACATCTGACCTCTCTCAGTTTTTTTTTTCCTTCTTTAAATATAAATAAGGTTTATTTATTTGTTTAAGTATTAGCCAAGTTCTGTATTGTAGGTTAGTAAAAAACCCCACAATCAGTCCTTGCTATTGAGCAACGTTAATTCCTCTAAGACCTAAGCCTGAGTGAGTTGTAGCTTTTGTTCCTGGAAACTCAAGGATTCCTGGGATTCTCACTGGACAATGAGATTATCTATTTTTCTGTGGCTTTGAATTTAACATATTAATTTTCTGCTGCTTGTTGTTTAATCATCCACAGTTGAAATGCAAACACAGAAGAAATCCTGTTGTTAAAGAGAATTTGAAATGGATTAGAGAAGTCTTGGCAAACTATGAAACCCGTTAAAGTTGTGTTACATCTGTACTTTGGTATTTTGATTTTCACTGTGGATGATGTGAAAAGAGAAAATGTAAATTGTCCCAACACATTTGGCAGTTAGAGAAACAGTTTTGAACCTTCTTATTCATCACTGGCAGGGAATGCTGTCCTGAATTTCCAGACCGGCATCAAGGTTCTTGGATTTGGGGTACCCAGTTTTGAGTTTTGTCAGGCTGTGATCTGAGGGTCGTGCAGAGCGTCCTCAGCAGTGCCTGTGATCAGAGATGTGGTCAGAGGGACTTTACATGGAAAGGATTGTCTGAGAACGTTTCTTTTGCAAAAACACGTGTAAAACTGATGCCTTGTGCTGTTGTGTGGCTGTCCTGGAAGTTGCAGTGGCCCTGGGCAGGGAGGGGAAAGCTTGGCTGGGCACAGGTCTCTGTTCCTGGCCAGCAGGCCCCAGGGCAGAGGCCACCCAAGGGAGGATGGAGAGGGTGGGAAGGAGAGAAGGGCTCACACCGTGGAGTGATGGCAAAGCAGCTTGTCCTGCTGGCTCCAAAGGGGTGACACTGTGCTGTCCCCATGGGATGTGCCCGACCCGATGCCCCCAGGAGGACTTTGCCTGTGGAGGGGAGGACTGGCAGTTGCTGTTTCCTGAGGAATTCCCTTGTTTCACGGTCTCTTCATCCCTGGCCTCAAGCTGCTGCTTTCAGCAGCTGGTCCTGTAAGGGCACCTGCCCTGCCTGGCACCCTGGGGGCTGCCCTGTAGGTCTGCACTCGAGGGGGATCTCGGTGTGTCCATCTGTCCATCCATGCAGTGCTGTGGGGCTCTGCAGTGTCGGGGTTTAACCTGTTGGCTTTGCATTCACGAGACTTGTAAAGCCCCAGAACCCGTGTGAGCATGACAGGGACTTGCCTGGTGCCTTCTCATGGAGCCAGTGGGTGGGCAAACATCCATCTTTCCTGGGAGCATCCATCCATCCTGGGAGCCTCTGTCCACCTCCCGAGTGTCCTGGGTCAGCGCTGTGGCTCTGAGTCCTCTCACATTACAGGGCCCTCTCTGTGGCTTCCTTGGCCTGTTACAATACAAATAAATAATCATAACAAAAGCCCATGTGCCTCCTTGGGAAAATAACAGTTTTCACATGCAGATACTCAGGAAGTTAAAATTGGCAGCTCTGACTAGTCCTGCTGATTTGTCCACACATTTATTCTGATATGATGCTTAAATGGAATCAGCTTTTGGCTCTGGCACTCGCAAAATGCAGCTTTCCTACCCCCGGTCTCAGCACAAGAGGAGCGGGGATGGGAAATAAGGTCTGTTTCTAAATGAGTGGGAGAAAAATCAGGTATGTGACTCCTCTAATTCAGACAAGGCTGTCTCTCATTGTTTGCCAGTTCAACTACAGCTTCAGTACATGGGAAAAATTTCTCTTCCAATTACACAGCAGTTTTGTGGTGGCTGAGTGCTATAAATGGGACTGCTTTGCAGCCAAAGATATCTCATTCATAAATCCCACTGTTCCACTCTATAATTTTTCTCTTTTGGATAGATCAGTATTCTGTGGTCATATCAACCACAATCATGCAAGCAAAAATGAGTAGTTAAATATTGTGACAGTCCTATAAGTCTTCTTAAGGCGCTGTGCATAACACAGTTATTCAAAAGTGTCACTTGGTGCATGGAAGGGAATTGACCCTTTACTAATATTTCCAGTAAAAGCTCTTGATTAAAAAAAAAAAAAAAAACCTGCTGAAGATAATCTGGGCTGGTTGGACAATTTATAAATTTTACTCTAAGTGCCAATATTTTGACACCCATGTATACAGACAGAGCCGTACAGAGATACACACAGATCCATTTGGGCTATAAAAATGCAGATGTGGTGTACACTCTCTCATATGTTATCCTTTGTACTGGCTTTGCCTGGTGAGATGGGGCTGGTAGCAGGGGGGTTACAGGGGGGGCTCCTGTGAGAAGCTGTCAGCAGCTTCCCCTGTGNGAAGCTGCCAGAAGCTTCCCCTGTGTCTGACAGAGCCAAGGCCAGAGGCTCTGAGCTGGACCCAGCACTGGCCAAGGCTGAGCCCAGCAGAGATGGTGGTGGCACCTCTGGGATAAGAGAGGAAAGTGAAAAAATTCCTATGCAATTGCAGCCTGGAGAGAGGAGTGAGAATGTGCGAGAGGAACAGCCCTAAAGATGGAGTGGTGGAGAAGGAGAGGGAGGACATGGTCCAGGTGCTGAGGCAGAGATTCCCCTGCAGCCTGTGGAGGTCTGTGGTGGAGCAGGGGGATGCCCAAGGAGCCCAAGGAGGCTGTGACCCTGTGGGAATCCCACACTGGAGCAGGTTCCTGGCAGGACCCATGGAGAGAGGAGGCCAGGCTGGAGCAGGTTTGCTGGCAGGATCTGTGACCCCACACTCTAGGGCAGCCTGTTCTGAAGGACTGCACGCCCTGGGAAGGGATCCACACTGCAGCAGTCTGCAGAGAACTCCTCGGGAGCAGCCCACGGAAAGGACTCACACCAGGGACCTTCCTGGAGGACTCTTTTCCAGTGGGAAGGACCCCACGCTGGAGCAGGGGAGGAGTGTGAGGGGTCCTCCCCCAAGGAGGAAGGAGCAGCAGAGAGGATGTGATAAAGGGACTGCAGCCCCCATTCCCTGTCCCCCTGTGTCACTGGAGGTGGAGAAAATTGGGAGTGAAGCTGAGCCTAGGGAAAAGTGAGGAAGGTGTTTTAAGGGGTTTCAAGACTTGGTTTTATTTCTAACTACCCTACTCTTTTTTGATTGGCAATAAATTAAGCTGATTTCCCCGAGCTGAGTCTGTTTTGCCTGTGACAGTATTTGCTGAGAGATCTCCCCCTGTCCTTATCTTGACCCATGAGCCTTTCATTATATTTTCTCCCCAAATCCAGCTGAGGAGAGGAGGGATAGAGCAGCTTTGGTGGGCACCCAGGCTCAACCCACCACATCCTTATAGGTTCACTTACTTTCTACAGATTATGTTTATGAATTTAACATGACTCTCCCTCTCTATTTGCTTTCCCTGGGAACACCTCTAGTCAGAAAGCTAAAAAATGAAATACACATCTAAGGAAATGTTCCCATAAAAGAAATAACTCCCTGATACCAGCTCCCTGCGCTCCAACACCCATTAGCATTCAAAGCAGCAGCTACTTCACAGAGAGCCTGTAGGAGAGACCCAGGACTTCCAGCACTCCCACAGATCCCGTGTCACCCGCTCAGTTGGTGTAAATTGGGCAGTTCAGGGGGAATGGAGGAGCTGAGCTGATTTGCACAAGCTGAGGCTGGGACTGGCACTGAAATTTGGGGTGACTGAGCAAAGGCTCACCCTCACAAGTACACACGTGCTGATGCACATCTTCACACGTGTCCTCATGTGCTGGAAGAATGAGGTACATGGATGCAATTGAATACCTATACATGACTTTTTTTTCCAAGCCTCCTGCTGATCAGAAATGCACAGAATGGTACTTTCGTTTGCACAACACCCATAATAGATTTTTCTCCTCCCACTGGTATCTTCTTCTTTCCCTTTTTTTATTAATAAACTTAAAGCAGATCTGTCTGTCTAAAGTATATATTCACACCAAGAGGTCTAGTTATCCCATAATAAGCACGTGTAACTCCCATTAGTGTCAATGAGAACTTCACATGCATATCAAAGGGAAGAATAGATTCATATGCTGTGGGCAGGAGCTGAAATTCAGATTTATAGTTCATGTTGTGTTTAATGGATAAATTCTTTGGCAGAGAGCTAAAAACTACGAGGTGTTTATAACATTCCAGGTTCCCTTCCTTTTTAGTTAAAAGCAATAGCAGAACAAAAAATGTAACTACTGTTCCGTTGTATTAAAAATGTACATATTTACAGCGAGGACTTTTTTCCCTTGCTCTCCTGATTTTTCTGTAATGGCTTTCCTGTTTTTAAAAACTCACAGATAGTGACCTCCAGGGTCTCCGAGGGCTGGACGCACTTGTGTGGCCAGAGACCAAACTAAAATGAAAGATTAAAGCAATTCTGAAAGATTTCCTGATAGGCCTCTGCCAGCGCTATTTCAGAAAAAAAGTCCCCTGTCATCTGGCCCTCGGCCATTTCCCGGCCACCTCCGTGGGTGTGGAGTGGGGAGGCATTTCAGAGCTGCTCTCGGAGTTTTTGTGGAACTCTTTATTAAATATTTAACCCCTCTACTTTTTTTTTTTTTTTCCCTGCCCCTGATTCAGCTGCACTGCAAGGAGAGCAGTTTTTCTAAAGGCATCCAGATGCTCTGGTGCCTGATAACGCAGCTTTTGGGGAGGATGAGCCTTTATAGCACAGATGTGTTTCATCCATGGTGTGGGGCATCCTCTGTGTGTGTGTGGGGTGACACAGGGATGGGCAGATTGTGCAGAAATTTCGGCTGGAGGAGGGATGCAAGCTTGGAGCAGGATTGCAGCCTGTAAGATGTGTCAGGACAGAGGGATGTGGGACCCTCAGCTCCCTCAAACCCACCCTGATGTTCCTGCTGCTGCGATAACGCCGAGTCTCATCCCTCCGTGGGCCACCTTTGGGCTGGATGACTCAATTCTGGCATTTCCCTGCACAACCAGCTGTGTTTCTCCCTTTTTGCCCACTCTGAAGGAATCACAGTGCTGGGGACGTGGGATTTCCACTGGTTTTGTGGTTATGGGCAGCAGTGTCCGAGCTTTTCTCACTGTGGCAGCGTGTCCCAGCAGCGTGGTGGGCAGTGACCCTGCAGGGGGACAAGGAGTCCCCAGGCTCCTGCTGTGTCCCCACCCCTGGAAAAGTCCAAGCTTTGGCATCCACGCTGTTGTGTTTGAGGCAGCTGCCCATGGAGACAGAGATTTTTAGGTTTTTTGGCAAATAGCTGGATAAACAGCCACTTTCCTGATGTTTGAATTGTTGCAAAGAAGTGGCCACCGAGGAATGGCAGGATGGTCACTGCTGGCCACCAGCTGGGCAAGCAAAGGATTCATCTTTAAATGACTCCTGTTTCAGCCTCTTTCCCACTCAGAAATAACGTTCTTCTGCATTCCAGCATTACCCAGGATTAGGTGTTAAGAAACACAGAGTTAAACCTTCGGAAAAATGTTCCTAAGGTGAATTTTGGGGCAGGGATAAGAGGTGAGCAGAGACCCAGGGCTGCCCAGCCCCAGGCTGTGCCCCAGTTTGCTCCTCGGGCCAGGGAGATGCTCACCCAGGTCCCAGGGCTGAGGGGCACTTCCAGCCTGCAATGTGCTGATAAAGCCAGTTCACTGCCTCCATGGAGGAAACATACATTTTCTCCACTATTTTAATCAGGTTTTAAGTGGAATCAGCGGCATAAAGTTGTTTTAAAAAAATTGCATAACAGGAACCACAGCTGATCTTTAAAAACTCCTTTTCGGAGGGAAATGGTGATTATAAATAAGCAGGCAGTTTTATAGCTCAATTACTTTAGTAACTTGATTTAACAGCTTGTTTTTTAAATCTACACCAAACCTAAGATAAAGGATTGATAATGTAATATGTAGAATACATTCAGCATAAAAACTGCAAATCCTACATCATACCATTGGAAGAGAAACATAAATGCATGCCGAAGCCTACAGTGGTTTTATTTTAACTAGCATAATATAACAACATGACATGCTGTGAAAAATAAATAACTTTTGAAAATGCATTTTCCAGGAATGAAAGTAATATTGAAAAATGACTGAAGTAATCACTTTTGTATGGATTCTGAGAGCAAAAGAGACAAAAAGAATAATTCAGAACTCAATGCAGTGTTATACGAAAGCATAAAAGGGTTTTATAAAATGCCCTGCTCGAGCCTGTGCTGTGTATCTGCTTACGGTCAGATGTGGTGAACTTTGAGTGGTCCCTTTTTCTGTGAGCAGTCTTATTAGAAGTGATGTATCCTGCTATGCATGCAGGCTTTATTCAGCCTTGAAGTGACAGAATATGACCTGTAGACAGAGCACACGAGCTTCTGGACTCCTACTAAAAGCCATTTTTGCTTTGGTTATCATTTTTTGGTGTGGAACAGATCAGCTACAGTGGAAATCTAATCTGGTTCCCATTAGCCTCAATGGAAACAGCATCATGTCTTCACTTCTTCTGGTGGGATTGATTTCTTCCTGAGAAATCTCTCCTTATGTTATTTGCATGTGACTTCCTATTATATTTTTTAGCACGTATTTGTAACCAGATGGGATGCAATGCTTGCAAGTCTTTGAGTATTTACCTGCTGTTTAATCCTTTTTAGTATTGGAACAGTAATGGAATCAGATTTAGGAATTTTGGGGTCTGAATCTTCACTCAACTCTGTCACTGTAAATTGGGAATGAATTTCCTAGAACCAGGGGAATTGGTTATATGTGATATAGAGGCATTCAAATGGGTGCAGCTGCTGCTTACTCCTCTGGATGGTGTTGAAAAAGTAGAGATTTGTACATTGGGTAGGATACCTCATGTGGGGCCCTCCATGGGATCGAAGTGCTCACCTCTCCAGTTAAAGGCACAGAAAATAGTGTTTTTATCCCTCGTGCTTGCAGCTGGAATAAATATCAGCTCTTGCAGCAGCTTTTCTGTGTCCTGCCTGTTTTTTGGAAAAGGAGGTGGTGTGTCATTTCCAAAGCCTGTCGATGATGTGTATAAAGGTGATGTGAGTTGGGGTATTAAGAAATGCTTGTTGGGCAAGGAAGATGCTTTCCTTTGTGTGGCTTACATTTCCCCTTGGAATTGGGGCAGGTGGTGACAGAGAGCTGACACCTTGGTGGCCACGGCTGGCCGAGGGCTCCTGATGCACAGCACCACCAAAAATATCTGTGCTGAACCCTTTGCGTGGTGCCAAGGAAGAGCCCACAGGCCTTAGAGCTAAAATTATCTTCTCCTTCATTACCTTGAATCTTTGCAAACTCCCACTGGGATCAGGCAGGGCTTTGTCAGGCACAGCACACTGGAGTGGTGCCTGTAGAGTTAAATGTCCAGAAAAAAGTGCTTTATGTGGCTTTATATTAGTTTTAATTTCCTGGTGGAAAATGCTGTTAATCTCTAGTGTTCTCCCTTGCACTGTGTAAAATAGGATGTTATACCTATAGCAATATTAACTCACTTTTATTGAGGAGCTCTTATTTTTGGTGCTAAACAGTGACTTGAGCATTGTATAAAGTTGGTAGCCGTGTGCCAGGGCAGGCATGGATAGGAGTGATTCAGTGTCTGGGGTACACTTAGGACATTCTTTGCATCCTGTTAATTATGTTAGTTTTGGGATGGACTTGAAAATCCTGTGCTGTGGCAAAATTTGGTGTTTTGAAGCTAGAACAAAGGGGTCTGTTAGGTTTGCCTTCCTCAGGCCTACAGAGGGGTATTTAAATAAAAGAACCCTGTCGCTTTCCTCCTACCATGTTATCATGTGTGTAAAACTGTGCTCAGGCAAGAGGGGGTTAATTCAATAAAATAAATATAAAATACTCTCCAGGCTGTTGGACAGAGCTGGAAGGGGTCAGAGGTTGCTGAGCTGCTTCACTAGCACACTAATCGATTTGCTGTCAAGGTAGTGGTGCTGGGGTTTCAAGTAAGAGAAGAATTGAGTGCCGCTCGGGCCCAATTTCCATAATTGCTCACTGCCTTTAGTGTACAACCTTTTATGAAACACAAAAAATATATCACTGAATTGTATTGATTAGCCATTGGTCTGAATAATTCACTTAGTATTTATTACCTGACCCTCAGAGGTTAAATAAATCCACTATCTAACTTTGGCTTGTGAGAAATATTACTTATTCATTGAAATGTGGACTGATTATTACACAATGGGAGTGTATCTTTGTTGTTCTTTTTATCTCCTCCTGGAAAACTTAGTCCCTGCTGCATCTTAATGGCAACGAGTTAAAACAAATATTTATGGATAGTGAAGAGCATTTTCCAAAATAAACACCAATGAATCTGTACTAGCAGAGCTTGGGGCTTTTTTGTGAAAGATTTTTTTTTTTCCCCCTCACCCTGTTGTTCAGGTCACATTTCAGGGTCAAAATTCAAAATCCTCCAAAGTGAACTTTTATGTGTGATGGTGAAATAAATTCATACACAAAGTTTTCACTGCAAGCATCAAGTCTGCATAGCAGCTTTATTGCTTGTGATGGGATCTAAGTCCATTTTTATAGCACTATTTTTGGATAGCTCCTGAAGGCCGTAAATCTTCCTATCATATTAAACACCCTCTGATAATTAAATTCTCAAAGAAAACAGAAACCTTTCCTAACAAGGAAAGATAAAATTTAAACCAGTCAACCATGGACAGCTCACTGTCATTACAATAAAAATGATTTCACATCACCTTCAAATGTTTTCGACATAATCTGCAGGGCACTTTATGGCTTTGTCAAACATTAAGGTAATAATCAATTATTTATCAGAGGATGGTATTTACATATCGCTTTTAGCATAGCTAAACAGTCTTTCTTTTGTTGATGAGCTGATATACCTCAAAGACAATAGCATAGCTCTCAAATTTAATTATATACTCATTTACCATAAGATCTAGTCATCTAGATAAAATTGTTCAGTAGCTTGAAGTATTCCCTCCAAAAAAGATTTCCTAACTTTGTGTAAAGTCTTTCCTCAGTTTCCGGCCTGCATCCTCCAGCATCCCAAAGTATTGTTTTTGAAGTTTGATGGAATTTGTGTTAGGTCAAGAGGAGGAAACTATGTGAAGCTTTTTTTTTTT